>CAJQUN010000920.1:0-145797 GCA_907163345.1 Haberlea rhodopensis
ATGCAATATCAGCGCCACCATTAGCGTCAGAATAAAAGAGCTTTTCTTAACAAAATTGGAAAGAAGACAATCAAATTTGGAATGAAGACATGAAACTGATCTCTTCCAAATATAGAAAAGTTGACGTTAGACCACTGTGTCTATATACATCTAAGTAAAATGAAGAGTGTTAGCTGAACCATCTGATCAAACACAAGACCCAAATCAACTTCAAGCTAATCGCTTCATTAAGTACTTTGAAGTTTCAGCAAGAGCAGCAAAGAACTATTACTGTAATCTTGAAAGATTAAATACAACTGAGTCTGCTGCTCAAAGAACACTCGAAGCATAATCGTTTTATATCTTGTGAGTGTTATATATGTTGTAAACAATTAGAAAGTTGTGATTGCTAGGAGTTTAGGCCAAGCTGTGTGAGTACCTAAGGAGGTTGTATACTGTAAAGTGTAAACCAAAGTCTTCTAGTGTAACCTTCCTACAAAGGAAGAAGGGGAGACGTAGAAGCGTTGTGCTTCGAACCTCCAGAAACAATACTTGCGTCGTTTACTTACTGCAATTTACCATTCAGTTATTACTACTCACAAGTCCAGCAGACGTCTTCCACACTATTATCAGTGTCTGCTGACTTGCAACAAATTGAGAAGCTACTGCAGTACCTAACAGTCTGTAGCAACAAAGAAAAATTGAAATTGAGTCAAGAGTTTATTCAACCCCCCTTCTAAACTACTACTACTCCGATCCTTAGGTATGTTGAAGCTATGACCATGACCTCATTCATAGCTGGCCTCCCCTGGATGACATTGTAGGAGGATGGGGCATCCACCACCAGAAGGTTATAATCCTGGTTTTTCGAACGTTATTTGACCCAATAGTCATGGGTAAGACAACTTGTCCGAGAGGGTATACCGTATGTCCTGCAAAGCCAAATAATGTTGTTTCCACTTACTCTCCAATTTATGTCATCCTAGATCCATCTGACCAAAGGCATCCTGGAAAAGTATATTGACTGAGCTCCCTGAATCTACAAATACCCGAGCTATATCGTAATTTGAGATAGTGGCTCGGATGACTAGAGCATCATTATGGGGAGTCTGAATGCTTTCCAGATCCATAGGCCCAAAACTTATAATTGGTCTGTTATGATGATCGACAGACTTGGTGACGAGATAACTTTCCCTTCTGCTATTAGCCTTCCTCGCACGATTCGAATCTCAATCTGTGGGACCACCGGATATCATGTTAATAACTCCTTGAAAATAGAGGTTTTCTCGTGACATGACCCCTTCTTGAGACGCATGCTGAAAGTTTGGGGCATGGACCAGGCTAGACCCCTGACCATTGTTGGTGGAGTATGCGGCCCGACACAATGAGCCATCCCCGCTACACCACCTACCCTAGGGCCTGGACGAACTGGGGCAATGGGCCTAAGAAACCTTGTGAATATTCTCTCTCTTTTCTTTTGATGTATTGCCATTCTTGGTGTCATGTGTGCTATTTCTGATGGAAAGTACAAAACTTTCCAAGTTCTGCAAAGGACGGTACCTTGCTCTTTGTGATGACTGACTTTTTTCACAAATATTCATTGGTTGCTCTTTCACCATCTTTAAAGGCGTGAAATGAGAAAATAGACCCAACTGATCCACCTTATCTCCTAGCCGCTTATCTCCTCCTCGATTCACTTTCTCCACCCCTCGCCCGACTTCTTTAGAATCACCTTGTTTCTGTCTTTGAGCTTCTTCAACATCAATATATTTCTCTCCGTTCTGGAGAATAACTCATCGAAACTTGCGGGAGGTTTTTTGATTAAAGATCGGAATAGTTCTCCTCTCGTAATCCTTGAACGAATGCAACTGACAAGGATCTCTGTTGAGCAGTGAGGAACTTCTAGAGAGGCAACATTGAACTTCTTGATATTTATGAAGAATCCCCCCTTCTCCTTGTTTCAAGACTTAAGGACGTCTTACTGTGTTTTTTGCTGCTGGAAAACTGATGTACAAATAAAGTACTCGTCGAAAGAGGTTATACAATCAGGTTTAGCTGATTAAACCATTGTTTTGCGGACTTGACGAGAGTGGTGAGAAATACTTTGCACTTGAGTTGATCGGAATAACAATGCATCATGTAAGCATTTTCAAAGCGCCCCAAATGCTCTTCGGGACCAGAACTACCATCATATTCCCCCACGCTAGGGAATCGAAAGTTGCTAGGCAAGGCTTCTTTCACAATATCAAGAAAAATGTATAATTCTTTTGCCAGGTGAAGGCTTAGTCAATTCTTCAGCTGGTGGATTTGTTCTCTCAGTTCATCCATTTGATCATTCAAAGGTAGAGCAATGGATTCTTGGTTGCGTGAGGTGGCATCGTGATTCGTAGTTGCTTCTTTCGGAAATTCCTCATGACTTGCGTTTACTTGGGGGCAGATACGATCCACCACTCGCTCCACAGTAGCAGTAATCAGATTATTCATGTTCCCATGTTAGTGCTCCTACCGTTGGGACATCCGGTGGGGTTGCTCCCGACGGACACATGAAGATTCTTCAGGCTCTTGATTGTTATTCTGCCATGTTTGATAAGTGTGATTTTTACACTTAATTTGATATAAGATTAGGGGCGTTTTTGTAGTGATTCTTGGAAAATCTTACTTTTCTTGGTTTATATTTGTATATTTCAGGAATCCAGGGCAAAATGCATAAAAGTTGAGGAAATAGGCTTAAAATGATGAAAAAGGACCAAACTGAGCAAACCTGAAAAAGGAGGGGCAAAATCGTAATTTGCTGAAAATAGAGGCAGTAGCAAGAGGCAACCCATCGCCTCATTTGAGGCAATCGATCGCCTCGACTCGAAAAATTCTGGATTTTGTTTCCATCTTGGTTATTTGGTGTCCAAACTTGGGTGAAACTCCTCCTATCATAAATATGGATTATCATGGATGTTTTTGGGACTTTTTGGCTCAATTTTGACCTACAATACATAGCCTCCATCACTCATCATCCTCTCCAACCATCCAGACACCATAACCATTGAAGAAGAGACGCATCGAAAGAGACGGGACGACGGAGCAACGCAATGAGTCAACACCTCTCGTTATTTCCGTATTTCTAACTCTAGTTCTATATTTTCATTGGATTTAATGTTTAGAATGTTGCAAAACATGTTTATGCATTGTTATTTGATGGAGATTGTTGGCTAGGTTTGTTATCAGACTTAGGGGATTCTTTGTATGAACCCATGATTTTAATTGAATGTTTTTGATTGATTCTTATTATCTAAGTGCGTGGATCATTGTTCTTCATGCTTTTAAGGGTTTGACCATCCTTGAATGATAGTAAATTACAATTGAGATCTATAGATAAAATTGTGATTCGATATAGTGATTTATGCCGTGGATTTCAGACCGAGATCGAGAGATGAAGTCAAATACACGTGTGATAGCTATAGATATCTAGTAATCGAAAGCTAGAATTTTCACGGATCTTAATACAATATTGTGTTGTTAAATAAGTACACGAGAGTGACTTACTACAATTTGATATTAGGTTCAATATAACTCGAGAGAGTATATTAGATAAATTTGGAAAATTCGTCACCTTAGATTGTTTGAATTCGATTCTTAACTAATTGGTGAATTGTGGGGGATTACATAGGTGAATCGAAAGTCTTGATAATTGTTTCTTTGATTTATTCTTATCCGTTCTTGTGTTTTTGGGTTGATCTTGAGTTCATTAATCAATTTAGTTAATTAATCACAACCGGTTATCGTAGACTAAATATAGTTAAACTAGTGGAATTTGGTAATTATTTCCTAGTCCTCGTGGGTTCGACACTCATACTTTTAAAATCATTATACTAAAACTTGAACACCGTGCACTTGCGGTACATAATCGCTACACTAGAAAATACTATTTAAATAATAGCGATCAAGTTTTTGGCGCCGTTGCCGGGGACTAGTTTTAATAATATCAAACGAGATTAGTTGACTGTAGTTTAGTCATTTGTTTTTTTTATTTTTCGATTTTTTTTCTCTTCTACTATTTCTTTTCGTTTTGGTTGATTGTTACAGGGTACTATCTCTTGGTACATGCTAAGGAGTAGCAACCATACACTTGAGCCTTTTGATCCCGAGATCGAACACACTTGTCAAAGGAGGCTAAGGCAAGCAAGAACACTAATGGCCAATAACGAGGAAGTTCCAGTAGCACCAGTGGCAGGTCACTCATGGATTACGCACACCCTTCATTCCATGGATCGATGTCGAGTATCACGAGACCCACCATCCATGCCAACAATTTTGAGATCAAGAATGCTATCATACAAATGATCCAGCACTCGGTGCAGTTTGGGGGAGTGACCACTGATGATCCCACACTCACATAGCGAATTTCTTAGAAATTTGCGACACCTTCAAGCATAATGGCGTCACTGACGACGCCATCAGGTTATTACTGTTCCCTTTCTCTTAAATAATAAAGCTAAATCTTGGTTGCATTCTTTGCCTACAGGATCAATTACCACTTGGGATGGGATGGTGCAACCTTTCTTGTCCAAATACTTCCCACCATCAAAGACTGCTAAGATGCGAAATGATATCACTACATTTACGCAACATGATCCTGAAACACTTTATGAAGCATGGGAGCGCTTCAAGGACTTACTGAGGAGATGCCCACACCATGGCCTTCCCATCTGGCTGCAGGTACAAAACTTTCTATAACGGTTTATTTTCTGATAACCGTTCTATGATTGATGCAGCATCATGAGGTACTGTGATGAGAAAGACGCCGGATGAGGCCTATACACTATTGGAGGAGATGGCTGTTAATAGCTGGCAATGGCAGTCCGAGAGGAACGTGCCAAAGAAGCAAGCTGGAGTTCATCAATTGAGCGAAGTTACTGCGTTGGCCGCTCAAATTGAGGCATTAAACAAGAGACTAGATAGCATGAGCATGACAGGGATGAAAACTCAAGGGATTACTTGTGACCTATGTGGAGGAAATCATCCGAGCGTTGAATGCCAAACAGGTAACCCATTCGTTCAGACTAATGAAGTTGTGCATTATGTAGGAAACCGGCCACAAAACAACCCCTACCCAAATACATACAATACGGGGTTGAGGTATCAACCACAACCACCACCGGGTTATCCACCATCGCCGAGCATGGAGGAACTATTGACCAAGTTCATATCCTCAACGGAAACAATGATGAATAAGCAAGATTCATCTATCAAAAACTTGGAGATCCAAGTAGGGCAATTGGCAACTATCTTGGCTGGGAGAGCACAAGGAACTCTACCGAGTGACACAGAGAAGAATCCAAGGGAGCAAGCCAATGTCGTGACCCTAAGGAGTGGAAAAGAACTTGGTGATGAGAAGGAGGCTGAAAAGATTGCTATTAAGAAAGAGGAGAAGGAGCAGCCACGCAACAAGGGTAAGTCCACTAGAGACACTACACCTATCACACCACAAGAAAAGGTACACATTCCTCTCACATTCCCTGCAGTAGTTAATAGGGCAAAGGTTGATTCAAACTTTGCCAAATTTTTAGACATGCTTAAGAATTGCATATAGATATACCATTTATTGATGCCTTACGAGAAATGTCAAATTATGCTAAATTCTTAAAGAAGATGTTGTCTAAGAAGCAGAAATTGGGAGAGCACGAGACTGTCTTTTTGACTAAGGAATGTAGTGCTATTGTGCAAAAGAAATCGGCCACCAAGTTAAAAGATCCAGGGAGTTTCTCTATTCCATGCACTATTGGGCCTATTTCTTCCATTAAATCGTTATGTGATTTGGGTGCTAGTGTGAACTTAATACCTTTGTCTGTTTTTAGGCGACTTGGATTGGGAGAGCCGAAGACCACAAGTGGTGGTGTTGCAAATGGCGGACAAGTCTATCACTTACCCACTAGGAATCGTCGAGGATGTGCCAGTCAAGATAGATCAATTCACTTTCCCGGTGGATTTTCTAGTGTTGGATATGGAGGAGGACGCGAGTATGCCATTGATCCTGGGGCGCCCATTCCTAGCTGCTGGAAGAGCTATTATCGATGTTGAAGAAGGGAAGTTGATCCTCCGTGTATGAGAGGATCATGTTACCTTTACAATGTTTCAAACTTCACAACATGCACACAACACGCACACATGTTTTATTATTGATAAAATTAATATTTTGCCTGATGATGTGGTGCAAGATACTGATAAGGTGAAGGTGAAGACTGAACTAGAGACTGAAGAAGGCAAGAGCCATGACATATTGAAGCCAAGGAAGTCGAAGAAGCAAAAAGATAAAAGGACGTCAATGAATTCCGTCACGACCGGTATATCCTCGATCCTTAACTCTTCCTTTTCCTCAGAGACGTCCACGGCATAAATAATGTAGCCCGTGTGGCCGCGTTCCAATAACCGTGACATCTTAACTGCTGAGATCACTGGAATCTTCGGACGAGAATCGTCCCCATAAAAGGTCCACTGGAACCCCTGATCAGAAAGAAAATGTATCATCCTCTGTCGACAATCTACCACTGCTCGGTATCTGCTCAACACATCAATACCGATAATGCAGTCAAAATCTGTCATCTCTAACTGAATAAGATCGGCCCTCAGATCATTGCCCTCAAAATAAATGAGGCAATCAAATAACATTCGGTCTGCAATCACATGCTTCCCTGTGGGTGTCGAGACCATGAGAGGTGTGGGTAACAGAGACGAGCACAGACGGTGTCTCTCCACAAAAGTAGTAGACACAAAAGAATGGGAAGCACATGTATCTATCAATATATATGCAGGGTACGTAAATAAATGACACGTACCAGCAATTACCTCCTCCGGGGCTGCCTCAGCCTGCTCACGCGTCAATGCATACACCTGACCCTGCGGCTGTCCCGCCGCCTAACCTCCCTGCGGTCGTGGTGCAAAATGCTGCCTCTGTGGTGTTTTTCCTGCGTCAAATCTTGGCCTATTCGGCCCAGTGTCTGCCTGACCTCCCCGATTGGGGCAACTTCGAGCCAAGTGGCCCATCTTGCCACAAATATAGCAACCCTGACAGTCACATGATAAGTGCCATCCTCCACAATTGTTACATCAGTTTCCTCCTGTCTTACTTCCCTGATCGCCGAGGGATGAAAATTTTGGCTTCGGGCAGAGAGGTCTCGCGATCGATCGGGCCCTCGCGACGATCGATCACGAGACACAAAAAAATGGATTTTTGGATAATATTGTGAAATTTTTGGTATTGGACTATTATTGGCTCCTAATATTGGTTTGTGTGAATGTGTAGAACCATTCTTTTGCATTAAGGCTCAAAAAAGGTACTAGTGATTTTCTTTACATGGTAGGCTTGAAAGGCTCAAACGCATCAAAGATTGCCTATATCACTTCCATGTTTGCAAGTAGTCTAGACATACGCCTCAAAGAGCATGTAGTTAAGTTCTAGCATGTATTAGAAACTTCTTAAGGCTATCAGAAATTCACACAATCTTCACTAAGCTATGCACACTTCACAAGTCATGACGTATTCGTGCTCAAAATATTCAACTACTATGTTAAAGCACACTTTGCATTAGAGTTCAAAGTGTTCCAAGGTTAACAAATCACCTATGTTCAAAAACATGCATGTCCTCAAGACAGTCCAATTGCATAAGCGCCACCACCTCGCATTTTCCAAAGCAAGCGAAAGGCTTCATGGGTTGGACCATTCACTGTTACCAAGATATACCCTCATGGAGCCATTAAGGTAAGTGATCCTATTCTAGGCACTTATGTCGTTAATGATGAGAGGTTGAGGCATTACCCAGTTGATTACGGAGATTCATGCTCCACACACCATCCCAACCTTTGAGAAAATGTGGTAATAAGTCCAGCTTGGGACTATAAATCAAGAACTCTTTCCTATCCCTTTGCTTTGTTTTTAGTTTATTTTGGTTTGTTTTGTTTTTGTTTTTGATTTTGGCGAGACTCCATGCTTGCTGTGATCTGTCCAACAATATGCCCCACAAGCTGACAAGGAATTGGACAACGATCACTGACGGTCGTTGTCAACGGTATCTGCTTTGTCTTACTTTCCATGCTTATTACATTGAGGACAATGCATGAATTAAGTTTGGGGGAGTGCATTACTATGTCATGCTTCTTATTTGGAAATTGATCGTTTCTTGAGCACCAACAAAAAAATTTCTTGAAACTGAGTTCAACTAGTAAGATAAGAATAAATCATAGTAGTGGTCTCTATTCCATGATGATATTAGTCTCACTATGCATGTCAACTTGAGTTTTGATGATTGTAAGACTTGTTTGTGAATATCTTGTTTTGAGTAGCATGTCAAAGATGAGGAATATTTTGAGCACATTTGAGTCATAATCTTGTGAATTGCATTTGTAGTAGTGAAAATTTTTGTGAACTTGATGAATTGTTTTGAGCATCTTAGAGTACCTTAGAAACTATTCGATGATGACACTTTGAGGCGAAATTTTATAGTTATGAACTTGACTTGGAAATGATTTAGGCGATCTTTGGACCATTTGAGCCTTTCAAGCTTCCCATGTTTACATCAATCTCTAGTATCCTAATTTTTAGCCTAATTGAAAAAGAATTGAGTATGTTTAACATACTATTAGCCCCCATTCAACATTCTTTGGCAAACTCATTATACCCACCTAATTGAGCCTAAATTGAATAGTTTTATCTTCACCCTAAGGGAGTATAATGATTCTCATTAGATGCACATGAATTGCTATATTTTGATGAGCTTATTATAAAAAAGATGAGGAATGAGAAAAGAAAAGAATAGAAAAAGCCTTAAGAAAAAAATTTATCCAACTAAGACCCAAAGTGGCCAATGCTAAAAGAGAAAAAGAAGAGAAGCTCAAGTTGTGCTAACAATATGAACATTACATGCTTATACTCTCTTCTTTGTGCTATCATATCCTTTCTTTGAAGCCAAACACCTAGGCCTAACGCTACAAGCTTAAAAAGACCTATTGATTCAAGTCTAGGGAGTGACTACATTAGTGGAGAAGTGTTTGAAAATAGGACTATAGGGTTGCTCAAGGATAATCTTACTTTTCATTGACTAGCATGATTTGATCTATGAAATTTTCATGGAACTTGAAAGTGACAATAGCACACACGCACGTTCTGATTCGGAGACATGTTGTTTGATCTAGGAGAAAACACAACTTGTTAAACTTTCTGATTTATTTTTGTTTGTCAGTAAGTGAGATATCTGAGCTACACGATTGACTATGAATTGGTTTATTTGAATCTTCAATGTTGAACTTGACTGTTTGATCTTATTTCTTGATCGAGACGATCAAGTTTAAGTTTGGGGGAGTTGATAAGTGTGATTTTTACACTTAATTTGATATAAGATTAGGGACGTTTTTGTAGTGATTCTTGGAAAATATTACTTTTCTTGGTTTATATTTGTATATTTCAGGAATCCAGGGCAAAATGCATAAAAGTTGAGGAAATAGGCTTAAAATGATGAAAAAGGACCAAACTGAGCAACCCTGGAAAAGGAGGGACAAAATCGTAATTTGCTGAAAATAGAGGAGGCGACCGATCACCTCAAATGAGGCGATCGGTCGCCTCCAGGCAGTAGCAAGAGGCGACCCATCACCTCATTTGAGGCAATCGATCGCCTCGACTCGAAAAATTCTGGATTTTGTTTCCATCTTGGTTATTTGGTGTCCAAACTTGGTGAAACTCCTCCTACCATAAATATGGATTAGCATGGATGTTTTTGGGACTTTTTGGCTCACTTTTGACCTACAATACACAGCCTCCATCACTCATCATCCTCTTCAACCATCCATACACCATAACCATTGAAGAAGAGACGCATCGGAAGAGAATGGACGACGGAGCAACGCAAGGAGTCAACGCCTCTCGTTATTTCCGTATTTCTAACTCTAGTTCTATATTTTCATCGGATTTTAATGTTTAGAATGTTGGAAAACATGTTTATGCATTGTTATTTGATGGATATTGTTGGCTAGGTTTGTTATCAAGACTTAGGGGATCCTTTGTATGAACCCATGATTTTAATTGAATGTTTTTGATTGATTCTTATTATCTAAGTTCGTAGATCATTGTTCTTCATGCTTTTAAGGGTTTGACCATCCTTGAATGATAGTAAATTACAATTGAGATCGACAGATAAAATTGTGATTCGATATAGTGATTTATGCCGTGGATTTCAGACCGAGATTGAGAGATGAAGTCAAATACACGTGTGATAGCTATAGATATCTAGTAATCGAAAGCTAAAAGTTTTCACGGATCTTAATACAATATTGTGTTGCTAAATAAGTACACGAGAGTGACTTACTACAATTTGATATTAGGTTCAATATAACTCGAGAGAGTATATTAGATAAATTTGGAAAACTCGTCACCTTAGATTGTTTGAATTCGATTCTTAACTAATAGGTGAATTGTGGGGGATTGCATAGGTGAACCAAAAGTCTTGATAATTGTTTCTTTTGATTTTATTCTTATCCGTTCTTGTGTTTTTGGGTTGATCTTGAGTTCATTAGTCAATTTAGTTAATTAATCACAACCGGTTATCGTAGACTAAATATAGTTAAACTAGTGGAGTTTGGTAATTATTTCCTAGTCCTCGTGGGTTCGACACTCATACTTTTAAAATCATTATACTAAAACTTGACACCGTGCACTTGCGGTACATAATCGCTACACTAGAAAATACTATTTAAAATAATAGCGATCAATGTTCTTTGCGTATTCACCATATCTATTTCTTAAAGTCGGATATTTTCCCATAGACGGCGCCAATGTTATCTGAAAATCTTGCGAGGACTGAGTTATGCCCATTTTTCTGAGTTCTCTCTTTTTGCCCCCCACACCCCCTTTTTCTTATATCTTCCTCCCCTTTTAATTATTATCATATAATCATTGTACCCTCAGGTAATCATCTTCCCCAAACCCCGGAAGACACTATTCATACGTCATTTATTATAATGATGATAGCGGGTCCTTATTCCTAACCTCTTAAATTCGGACACCTCTCGGTTATTCTCCCGAGATGTTATCATTACTTCAACAGGAGACGTAACCTCTCATATTGTCTGTCAATCATTTAATCATTCCAATATCTTATGACCCCTTCCGTGATCACAGGTTTTCAGGGATCTTGTTGTTTATGCTTTCATACCCGAACATTCCTTCATTCTCAAGTTATTATCTTCTCGGGCCATGCACTTATTGGGATATTCTCCTCTCAGGATATGCCCCTCTCGTGCCATGCCCTTCTGAGGAAGTAGCCTTCCTGGGTCATGCCCTTCTCGGGATATTCCCTTCTCGGGATACGCCCTTCTCGGGAAGTACCTTTATTGGGTCATGCACTTCTCAGGTTATTCCCTTCTCGGGCCATGCCCTTATCGGGTTATTCCCTTCTCGGGATACGCCCCTCTCACGATACGCCCCTCTCGGGCCATGCCCCCTTCTTAGGAAGTAACCTTCCTGGTCATGCCCTTCTTGGGATATTCCCTTCTCGGGATACGCCCCTCTAGAGCCATGCCCTTCTTAGGAAGTTACCTTCTCGGGGTACGCCCTTCTCAGGATACGCCCTTCTCGGGATACGCCCTTCTCGGGATACGTCTTTCTCGGGATATGCCCTTCTAGGGATACGCCCTTCTCGGGAAATACCTTTATTGGGTCATGCCCTTCTCAGGTTATTCCCTTCTCGGGATACGCACTTCTCGGGCCATGCCCTTCTTTTTTAATAAAGATTATAAATCATTTCCAGTATTATTCCTGAATTTATTGCAGGTATAACACTAACTTTCCCTCTAGTCGAGCTAGCGGAGTTCGCTGTCTCGATTTTTAGGGAATTTTTATTATCACATCTTCCCGCCTTTATTTTAATTTTTTCAAAAATTGACTTCTGATAAGACACCCAATCATTGGTATCAGGGTACTATTGAACCATGCCTTCAACGAATGACGTGTGCTTTTACACGTGTAGGCTTTGTACAAGGAGACCGTTGGTGTTCCTGAGGAAATCTCGTCCGTTAAAAAAATGAAGGCCATCACCCTTGTACTATAAATAGTGACGCTCCATAATTTTAATGGGGGTATATCCTTCATGCATACTACATCTCTCTTGAGTCTCCAGCGATCTGAAACTGCGCCCTCCTCTTACGTTCCTTTGAAACCACTTTCTGTAAGTTTTCTTTTATTGTTATTCTCTTTAACGACTATATCGACCTCCCAAGATCCCCAGAATGAATTCCGTGCTCCTTCTAAATCAAAAAGGGAAATAAGGGAGACGTTTCCCAAGAGTGCTCCTTGGTATGAGCGCCTAGACTCTACCACGGAGCCCCAGCGTGAGGCATCCCTCCGTTGGTTGGGTAATCCCGAATGATTATGAAATCATTTTCCCCAAACCCGGGGATCGCCTGCATCTTTGTCCGCGCGATTCCTATCCTTTTACGTAGCCCAACTCAAGGGCGGGTTGCGTTTTCCCATACCCTTTTTTTTAATCGAAATCTCTAATTATCTTTGTGTTTCGTTAAGTCAGTTAGCTCCCAACACATATCAATTGTTGGCTGGGGCTTACGTTTTATTTCATTCCTTAGGTCTTATTCCCACTCCACCTCTCCTGGGGTATTTCTTTTCAATGAGAACCAAAGAACTCGGGCTTTTCTTTCTAGAAGCTCGCCCTCATGCCAAATTTTTAAACAAAATCCCCAGTTCTCACAAATTATGGAAAGAAAAATTCTTCTTTGTGAAGCATCCCCTTCCCTGGTCATGTCTGATGGCCTGGAGGAATACCTTCCCCGAGCCCTGAGAAGTCCCTAGGGGCTACAAAAAATCGGAGTTCTATCAACGAACCCTTCAAGCTCTGGGGGAAGGGTTTATGACACCAAGGGCTTGCTAGTCTAGGAACGGCTCATTCAATATGGTATAAGCTCCAGGGATGTCAACCTGGGTACTATTGTATTTCCTCTTCCTGTGCGTAGATTGTGATATGTTTCATTAGTTTAAAGTCTCGCTTTTAATCATGGTTTACTTATCCCTATTTTGGTCATGTGTTTTCAGGTAAAGACATGAATCTTAAAACGCTTCTAGCTCGGAAACATATTGAAGAAGGGGAGGGTACCTCAAAGACTTCCTCATTCTCTTCCCGGGATTCTATGCCTACCCCTCCCAGCCCTGTAAGAGCTGGGTTTCAATCTTCCCCTCTCGGGATTTCCCCAACCGTTCTTCAACATGTTCCCATGACGACAGTCCCTCCTCATCCTGCCACTATGCCTATTTTAGAAATCCCCTTGTTTCAAACAAGTCCTCCCAAGAGTGCTTCTTCGGAGCAGTTGGTATTTCAGAGGAAAAGGAAATCCTCTACTCCTGTGCCAGTGATTATATCAGACTCTCCATCTCCTCCTACTGTGTTGCAAAATCTCCTCTCCCTTTGCCGGAACCAATGGTTACCCACATCCCGAGGTGGGGCCATATGTGGTTCACCAACCCACATATGAGATATATGTTCCTCCTCATCCTAAAAAACCTAAAAAGTCCAAATCATTCAGAGATGGGAAAAAGGTTGTTTCCCACCATATTTTTCGGTCCCTGTGCAGCCTGAGGATGAGGGAACCTCTCAGCCTTCCATGCCATCGAGACTCACTGTCAGTACCAGTCTAGACACCGGAGCCTCCAATCTGGCCTCAAAAATCATCCGAAGCCTAACCCCCACCACAGATTCCATAGGAATGTCTCGGATTCCTACCAAATCTCTATTCCAGGAAGGCCTGACTCGAGCACTATCGATAAAGATCCTTACCGTGTTTTACTTTAATGTTTCAGTTTTGCACCTCCTTATAGCGTTATCCCTGCAGAGCTTGGTGTTTTTGGCAGAAGCAGCGGCTCAATCTTCGGATCAGTCGAAGCAAATCCGCAAGCTTCAGAAGAAAGATGATGCCATTTCTTGGAACATTACCCAAACTTTAGCCGCATCTGAACGTGCCCGACAATTGCACGTAGTGGAAGTCACCTCCTTGCAATGAGAGATGATTCGAATGCAGGATCGTTTGGAGAGAGCGTGTGAAGACATTTCCTCTCTTCGCCAAAGAGTGGATTCATCCCGCAAGGACTTGATAGAAGCATGTAAAGGTGTCTCCGCCACCCGAGCGGATGCCTCAGTGGCGCGCAGCGAAGCAGAAATATTTAAGGAGCATGCAGCTCAAAGGAAAGCGGAGGTGATTCTCTTAACCCAGACTGTGGATGGCTTGAAGAAAGAGGTGGTGTTGCTTACAGCTGAACAAGCACGTAAGGATGAGGAAATAACACTTCTGAAGACTGAGGCCATAAACGCCAAATCTGAAGTAGAAAAGTTTATGACCGAAGCCCATGGTGCAAGGAATGCGTTGGAGGCTTATAAACACGAGGAAAAGGAAAGGAAGGCTGATTTCCTCAAGTCTTCGGAGTTTGCGGAGTTGGTGGGAGCCAAAGCCTTCCCCCTTTTGAAGATAGGCTTCGAGGGTTGTAAGGACCAGTTCAAGGCGCATGGCTTCCCTCCGGATGACCAAGATCCTGATTTTTTTAGATTTGAATCTAGTAATAGCATCCTTCCCTAATGATATGTAATGACTCTACCAGAAAAAATTGTGCACGAAATGTACGACGTTTTTATATTTCAAATCTTTATATTTGGCTAAGATAACTATAGCTAAGTCGGAATTTTAGTATAGCCCATCCTAAATAATTTGTACCATAATAAAAGTATGGAAATACCTCAATCAGGCGATCTTTTTAGACGCGAGCGTGTTTTAACAAGAACACTCTTCTTTATTTCCCCAGGTCATTCTTTGCCCCTTTCATTCTTAAGGAATAATATGTGTGACAGACTTTCTGCTTCTCCTAAATGGCTCCAAATTTTTAAGAAAGGTGGTCAAGAGAAAACCCTTATGTAAGGCCCTTATTATAAACATATTGCCCTCTTCAGGATCTTTCATGAGGCGAAGAAGAAAGAAATAGAGAGTAAATTAATCCTAACCAAGCACACAACTCCCAAAAGAGCGTTAAAATGCTATGCAAAATAACTTGAACCTTGTTGAAGAGGTAAAAAAGATTCCACATAAAACAAGATGATATTGATATCAACAAATAGCACCATATTGTCGCAAACGAGAGTATCGCCTCTGAATCACTGTTTATTTTACTTTTAAATTCTCCATCTCATGCTCTCAAGCTCTCATGCTCTCATGCGCTAAAGCGCTCAAGCTCTCAAGCTCTCATGCTCTCAAGCTCTCATGCGCTCAAGCTCTCATGCTCTCAAGCTCTCGTGCTCTCATGTGCTCAAGCTCTCGAGCTCTCATGCTCTCAAGCTCTCGTGCTCTCATGGGCTAAAGCTCTCATGCGCTCAAGCTCTCATGCTCTCATGTTCTCAAGCTCCCAAGCTCTCAAGCTCTCATGCGCTCAAGCTCTCATGCACTCAAGCGCTCAAGCTCTCATGCTCTCAAGCTCAAGCTTTCATGCTCTCATGCTCTCAAGCTCTCATGCTCCCATGCGCTCAAGCTCGCATGCTCTCATGCTATCAATCTCCCATGCTCTCATGCTCTCAAGCGCTCAAGCTCTCATGCTCTCATGCGCTCAAGCTCTCAAGCTCTCATGCGCTCAAGCTCTCATGCTCTCATGCTCTCAAGCTCTCAAGACATAGAAGCAAAACAAAAGTATTCGACAATATCCAAACATGCATCATACATTAAGCAAAAGATATTGGATTACATCATACCTACTAGGCATAATATTTTCGTAAATGAAAAGCATTCCAAGGACGAGCTAACGGCTGACCGGCACTCTTTTCCAAGTAATAAGCACCCGTGCTGGTCCTTTGGAGGACCTTGTAAGGAACCTCCCACAGCGGTTCAAGCTTCCCTACTTCTCCTGCTGGTTGCCTCTTCTTCAAGACCAAATCCCCAATCTGGAAATCTCGCCGCTTGACCCTTTGATTGTAAGCACGAATCATTCTTCCCCTATATGCTTCCATGCGGAGTAGACAGTGCTCCCTCTTTTCCTCGTTGATTCTAACTCCTGAGCCCGCCTTCCACCATTACCTTCGTCATATGCTTCAATTCTTGCAGATGCCATTCCTATCTCTACGGGTAACACTGCTCCGCGCCATATACCATACTGAAAGGAGTTTCCCCTGTGGCAGCCCAAGGTTTTGTCCGTAAACCCAGAGCATACTTGGCAATTCATCCACCCAATCCTTCCCCACACCATGCAAGCGTGTTTTCAAAGCTTGAACTAGATCTATTAGTGACTTCCACTTGACCATTACTCTGAGGATAGGCCACATAAGTGAAATCTTGTTGAATTTTCATCTCTTGACACCACATGACAACCTTTTTTTCCCTGGAATTGTCTAGAGTTATCTGACACCAGCTTCCTTGGTATGCCAAATCGACATACTATATTTTTCCACAGAAACTTCAACATACTAGTAAGAATTTCTTCTGTACGGGGGCGATTGGAAAAGGCCCCCACAATATCGATTCCCCATTGGTCAAAAGGGCAAGAAGAGACAACATCCTGCATGAGTTCAGCAGGTTGCCACTGGAAATGAGCGTGCTTTTGACAACTATCACAAGAATTCACTAACTGGAAAGAATCTTTCACCATAGTGGGCCAAAAATGTCCTGATAACAAAGCTTTTCGTGACAGCGCATATTCTCCCAGGTGATTTCCGCAGCATTCTTCATGGATCTCTCTCAGCACATATTGAGCATCTTCATGTGTTAGGCATCGCAACAGAGGTTGCACGAGAGACCTTTTGTATAGGATGTCATCAATCAAAACAAACCGGGAGGCCTTCCTCTGTATCTTTCTGGCTAAGTTTTTATCAGAGAGCATCTCAGCATCCTGCACATATTTCATTATTGGAGTCATTCAACTATCGAGTGTGGGAGTAGCCATTGGTTGAGATGAGGTGTCACTCTGAGGTAATAACTCTATTTCAAGCACCATTTCTCTGTCGGATATGGTCACCAAAGAGGTAGCCAATTTTGCCAAACGATCTGCTTCCTCATTCTCTTCTCTTGGAATTTGCTCAATTCTCCACTCTATGAAATGATTGGACATGTCTTGTATCAGCTGGTGGTAGTCAATCAACTTTTCACAACGGGTTTTAAATTCCCCGTTCAACTGCTGGGTCGCCAATTGGAAGTCGGAATATAAGACCACTCTTTGAGCATTCATTTCTCGAGCTGCACGCAGACCAAAGATCACTGCTTCATATTTGGCAGCATTATTAGTTATTCTGAAGTCCAGCCGAACTATTATCTTGACATTTTCACCTTAGGGAGAGATCATTACCACCCCTGCACCACTTCCCTCCTGGTTTGACGCCCCATCCACATAAATCTTCCACAGATCCTCTGTCTCAGAGTGGATTATCTCGGCAATAAAGTATGAATGAGCTTGAGCTTTAATGGCAGTCTTGGCTTGATACTCGATATCATACTGACTCAACTCTATTGTCCATTTCACCAGAAGGCCTGATATCCCCGGTTGTGACATAATCCACCCCAGATGGCTATTGGTGAGCACTGTGATCGGATGAGATAAGAAGTATGGTCGCAAACGCCTTGCGTTGATAACCAAGGATAGAGATAACTTTTCCACCTCCGGATACCTCAACTCAGCTCCCTTCAAAGCATGATTACATAATATACTGGTCTTTGTTCTCGGCCTTCTTGCTTAATCAATACTGAACTGATAACATACTCAGTCACGGACAGGTATATCCACAATCTTTCTTCTGGTTCTGGCTTCACTAAGGTGGGTAAGGCTGTTAAGTGCAACTTCAACTCCTGAAAGGCTTTTTCACATTGTTCTCCCCACTCGAATGGTTTAGCCTTCCTCAATACCCGGAAAAATGGAAAACTGCGATGAGCCGATCTGGAAATAAACCGAGATAAGGCTGTTATACGCCCAGTCAACTTCTGTACTTCTTTTATATTTCTGGGAGACATCATTTCTTGAATGGCTTTGACTTTATCTGGATTGACCTTGATGCTTTTGTCTGTCACAATATATCCCAGGAATTTCCCCTTCTTGACTCCGAATACACACTTGGATGGATTCAACCTCATTCCATACTTATTCAGTGTAGCAAAAGTTTCTTCTAGTCGGAGATAAGGTCGGTAGGGCTTTTGGATTTGATGAGGATAACATCCGCATATACCTCTATATTCTGCCCGAGCTGTCCTTCAAAGAACTTGTCCATCAGTCGTTGGTATGTCTCCCCTGCATTCTTTAAACCAAATGGCATGACAACATAACAATAAGTCCCATCGGATGTTAAAAAACTTACTTTCTCCTGATCTTTTCGGACCAGAGGGATTTGGTGATATCCTTGATAAGCATCCATTAAGCACAAAATATCGAAACCGGAGGTAGAATCGACGAGCTGGTCGATCCGAGGTAAAGGGTAACAATCCTTAGGGCAGGCTTTATTCAAGTCCCTGAAATCAACACAGACTCTCCACTTTCCTGAAGACTTTGGGACCAGAAACACATTAGATAGCCAACCGGGAATTGGACTTCGCGAATATGGTCTGCCTCCAACAACCTTCGCACCTCTTCTCTTATGATTTTGTCTTTCTCTGGACCAAAATGACGCTTTTTCTGTTTAATTATCCTGGCTTCATCTCGTACGTTTAAGGCATGCTCCGCTACTTCGGGGGATATTCCTCTTAAGTCTGAAGGTGACCAGATCCTTAGCTACCCGAAGGGTCCTCCCTGGTTGGCTATCGTCTAAGGTCACCTCCTCTTGCTCGTCAAACACGGACTGCAACTCTTTTCTTCCTATCACACATACTTCTTGACCTTTTTGCCCAAAACCAGTCATTTCCTCTTTTCTAGCCCGTTTTAACTCTATTTTGACAGTCTCTGCATAGCACTTCTTAGAGGAAGGCTGATCTCCTCTCACCTCTCCAACTTTCGTTCCTGCAGGGAACTTCAGCTTTTGATGGTACTGTTGGGAAAATATTTATAAGTTTTGATGATCATAAACATCTACCGAGTGCACAGACATCTACCGGACAAAGACATCTACTGAGTGCAGACATCTACCGGACACAGACATCTACCGGGCACAGACATCTACCGAGTGCACAGACATCTATCGGACATAGACATCTACCGGGCACAGACATCTACCGGATAAAGACATCTACCGAGTGCACAGAATCTACCGGACACAGACATCTACCAGACAAATACATCTACCGAGTCCACAGACATCTACCAAACAAAGACATCTTCCTGACAAAGATATCTACTGAGTGCACAGACATCTACCGGACATAGACATCTACCGGGCACAGACATCTACCAGACAAAGACATCTATTGACTGCACAGACATCTACCGGACACAGACATCTACCGGACAAAGACATCTACCGAGTGCACAGACATCTACCGGACACAGACATCTACTGGACACAGACATCTACCAGACAAAGACATCTACTGAGTGCACAGACATCTACCGACACAGACATCTACCGGATAAAGACATCTCCCAAGTGCACAGACATCTACCGGATAAAGACATCTACCGAGTGAAAAGATATCAAGAGGGTTGTAAGGACCCCCGTGCCCTTAACCCGTAATTAGTGCATTAAGCCATACCATGAGTGCATATAATCATACCATCAGGGGAAAAACCCTATGCAAGTGCAACACCGTATGCTACCCAGAAAATTTCTTGCATTCAATTCCCAATATTCAAATTCCCCCTACCATTATTATTCACATAACATGCACCCACATAATACACTAATATGCTCTTAGTTCATTTAGCAATTTCCATAATTAATTGCATGCAACCATAATGAACAGAAAGAGGCCATAGCCCATTTATACATCCCATATACACGTAAGGTGTACTCACGTAAGAGCACTCAATGAATAAACGTGTATTTGATGCATAAAACACTATACCGGATACCGCTACTGGTACTTCTATCCTGGAAGCACCTTCCAAGCACAACTCGATCTCAACACTGGATCTGAGCGTCCATCCAGCCAGCTCTGGTACCTCGATCCTGGAAGTACCTCTAACCAAAAGCCCGAGCTCGACTCCAAAGCCGCTACACCTGTGTTACCTGCCCCAACAGAGACAGCCCCCACACGGGGTGAGCATACCAATACCACCAATCACAAAATAATAATATTGCAATTCATAATTTACAGAATGTAAATGCCATAATTTAAATGATACTCCCTGGATGGCAATACCCTCATCCGGGATCCCCCTGTATTGTCCCTGTTCTCAAAATAACCAAACTCATCAAATTCCCAAAGCCAGTTAATCGTCACATAGATTAACTAATACCGTTCTATTATACCAGTTCCATAATCAAAGGGATAAGAACATAATGTAAAAGACTATAGATATCGCATATATCTAACCAACAATTCCATGTTCTTATTTCATTGCTCGCTCCACAATAGCGGCATACTAAACCTCGCGCACGCTCAACAATAGCGGCGTCATAACCGATGGTCGCCCAATGGCGACCGCATCCCGAATCATTGCTCGCTCGAAGGCGGCACTGTATGATTCCCAATATATATATATATATATATATATCCATTGAAGGCAAAGACCGTTTACCATGCATATCATTATCCATTTGAAGTAAATATAGTGCACCATGCATCTCAATATTTATCCAATGTAATTACCACATGCCAGACCACATGCCAGATATTGTAATGTCCATATAATACAATTACCATACACCATGTATTCCAATGCCCATTTAATACCATTATCACAAACCATGCATATTACAGTTGCAATACTATAATAGGCTATGCTCGTACGTCCCACGTACCTTAATTTCCGAAGTCCGAGCCAAACCTTGCTCGAGTTCCATGCTCCGAGGAACGATGTGCTAACACGATAAATAATTCACAATTAATTACGAACATGCAACCCATGCTCAAGCACACCCATAACCCTCAACATATTGTCAATCCACAACAATTTACAATTTAAAAGACCCGGGGCAGGGCATATACAGGGAGGGAAATCGAATGAGACAATATCGAAAATTGCTCAAGGACCACCCCTAAATTTGAACCCCAACAACACAAATCAAACCCAAATAATCACCATAATTCATTTAAAACATGAATTAAGCTATCCAAGCAAGAATCAACACTCCTTGCCAAAAACCCCCAATTTTCGAATTAATACCCTTAAATTCGAACCCAAACAAGCCCTTAAATTCGAACCCTTACAATTCTTCGAATTCGAACACAATCAAGCATCATAATGCATCTACAACATGAATTAATCAATTACCAACAACAATAATCGCCCCACAAGCGAAACCCCCGAATTTCGAACCCTAACCCACGAAATCGAGCTGAAAATTCGAACCAAACTTAACCAATAATTTCGAACCAAAAAGGCTGAAATAATCGACTCAAAACCAGCTTAAAAACGCCCCAAAAACATCAGAAAAATCGCACCAAAAACATACCAAAATCGCGCCCCAAAATCGGATGAAATCCAGTTTTTGAACCCTACGCTTTTCTGGCAAATCCGAGCTCGATTCTCGACCAAACTTCAAATTGTTGGTATGGATAGAACCGCCTGGAAGAGACGAACACGGCGGCGGGTCGGACGCGCCGAACGGCGGCCGGACGGCGGCGGGCGGTGGCCTTTTGTGCGCGGGGGTAAAGGGGATCGGGAAAGGGGGCTGCGGGCGCGAGGAGAGAGAGAGATGAGGAAAAAATGACTCCGATAATTAAAATCCCGGGTTCAATTGGTATTTATAGCAAAAATACCCCGAAATACTAATAGCCCCACAAATACATCATGATTCATTAAAAATCATCTGTTTTCAAAAACTCTCTCTCTAACTCAAAAACCCCCTACCGGTGCCCACACACAGCACCCGAGATTCTGAGTCACACTAAAAACCCAACTCGCAGGTTTTCACCGGAATGAGAATACGATCTCAACCTCGGGATCCAACGATCCCAACTAATCAATTAGACGAGCCCAGAAGGCCCGATTTACCAACCTCGGGAGATGCCGAACCGCAATTAATTCCTAATTGCCACAATTAAAAATCCATCCAGGATTAATACTACACCGGGATTAACACCATTAATTCCCGGACATCACAATTATCCCCTACTAATAAAATTTCGTCCTCGAAATTGCACCGGTGTACTCCTCGTAACACCAGGACTACACCAACAAAACAAAGCCAAGACCCTGATTCTGAATCACCTTAGAATCGAATTAACAACTGCGAGAATACCAGTCTCGCACCAAGCCCCAAAATAGCGCAACGCCAAAACCAATACAAACCCGAAAGATAACAACATACCTCGACGTGAATCGTCCCACAAGTCAGTCCACCAAAACTGCAACCCAACCAAATCACCATTAGTTCTGACATAGACATCATCCCGTGATATTCACCACCTTCCCACGATGCATGACACATATCGTCATGGTGGGGACCACTAGTATACAACAGTATACTCACAGAAAAACCAGTTTTCGCTTCCCAGCCCATCTCCTCCAAAGGAGTAGTTGCACCACTTGCAACCCGGACCGGGTTACCCACGGTCACTGATCCACACAAAAATACATCCCGAGGATGTTTACACCGGTGTGTTCCAAGAAATCATATCTTGGTCCCGACACACCATCAAGACTCCACCAAGTCTCAAGTTCCATAGGGGACATGGAAGGCAACCAATTGCATTCCTACACAAGTGTCAACCATGACACTAAACAAATCCGAATCTCGGCCATCCCTCATTTATCCTTGGATCTAACAATCCTAAAATAGGAAGGCTATCGAATTATCCAACAAGAACCACCATGATTCCAAATCACATCGATCCCTCCTCGGGGAATCAAACAACCCTCACGATCATTCATTAGAATGCATCGTGCCATCGAGATTACCGATCTCGAGGTTCCACAATCTCACACCGGAGATCCACTAAACCAATTATACACACTCGGCGTTCCACAATGAACGAAATAAGGTTGGCATTCGTATACACACACGGCATACATGCCCATACACCACACAACATGCATACGCAATGCAATAGACTCGGGTGTCTCCAATCACACCCAAATCCCAAAACCAACTGTCAAACCCCGATTATTCTCGCCCCACGGAGAATGATGGTTGACAAACCAAAACCAAAGGGTGTGATTTCAACATCACCACCACACGAACCAAAATAACGAATCTCCCCAAAAGATTCAACCGGTAGGAATCATAATACCGTCTTCCTCTCAAGGAAGAAGTCATGAATCCATGATCCTCCAATCCTCGAACCACCGTTCGGAGAACCTGGGTATATTTATACCAAAACATATCCCGGAACCCAGAAATACACATTTGGTTAGAGTAGTGCATCAATACTACCATTACCCGATCCAAAATCCGTATACGCCATGTATACTCATCCCAACGATGCTCTGTACTAATACCATAGTACTCCACAATCGAGCATCTCCCGAAGACGTCTCCTCAAACGTCTCACCGAGGTAAGAAATCCATTACCCGGTCCAACACCAGTAATACGTACCATGACTGATTTACAATCAGTCCACGACCGATGCAAGCTGTCTCCAAGACAGTACAATCCAAATCTCTCCAAGAGATAAGGTCAAAATAGTAGTGCCACCTCACTAACCATATCTCACAAACCACTGTGACTCCCATTGCATGCCACATGCAAGGGTGCTCAACCAGAGTTAACCACGACTTGACGACACTCACGTTGGCATTCCAAACAGAATTGAGCTGTCCCAAAACAAGTCTCTCAAAACAATGACGTATAAACGTCCCCGTGAGGTATTCCCTACCTCAAATACCATGCCACATAGAGACTACAAGAGTCTACCATAACCCTCATCGTATCACCATACGATTCACCAAACTCGAGTCCAACGAGCATTATAATAGCTAACACAAGCACACCAAAGTACTGCAACAATACCTGGCTAGTGATTCGCTGGTCCCATAGGCTTATACCAACCTATCAACGCGACACTCATTACAATCCGATATACCATACCGCACAAACCATTAGAGTTGTGGGTCATCGCCCAACATATCTCTAAAACACCAAGCATACTAGACAACCCAGCGTCCATGCTCAATTATCATGCAATCCTAATCCGTTAGGACTTATTCCACACCCTCAGGGTGGGTGTAACCATGCCTACACCACATCACAATAATAAGCGAGTAGTTTCCTCAATGACTACTCTTACCACCCATCACTTGGCCTTAGCCATCCCAGCGAGCATACCCAAGGGTATCATTGCTCGACAAATATTTACCTCTACAATATGATACGGTACACTCACCGGTACAATGCATCAATGCTCCATCGAGCAAACCTGCTCAGCAAAAGGTCTCGTCAACCAATGACCCAGACTCTACCATGTGCTCACCATCGGCACTCAAACCATACTACCAAATACATAAACATGAATGCATTAATCACCAAAATGATGCCACGCGTCCACATAGACATCCCAAATAACATCGTCAAACACATGACGGCTCATGTCGATATACGACATCCATAATCTCATCGTCAAACACATGACGGTACACAACAATATACCATAATCACAATACTGATAACAAAAGTAATATGCCACACCTCATCGCTATCGAGATAGCGGAATACCTGTATCCATCGTCCACTAGCGGTACATAAGCAGCACCCATCGCTCGTAGGCGGCATAATCCAGTGCTACACACATAGCGGTATAACCCATCGCTATAGAATCAGCGGCATGATCCCTCGCCATAGAATAGCGGAATGAACCATCGTTAAGAATACCCGGCGAAACCATCGCCAATAGAACACCTGGCGGCATGAACCATTGCCAATAGAATACCCGGCGGAACCATCGCCAATAGAATACCTGGATAATCCCGGACTCAAGAGGTACTCACACTCATGTAGTACTTTGTTCCCGATCACATCGCTACGTCATGACAACGGCATCATCGCTTCGACGTGACAGCGGCATGTATCATCGCTTCGACACGACAGCGGCATCATCGTTTCGACATGACGGTGGTACATCGCTTCGACGTGACAGCGGCATTTACCATCGCTTCGACACGACAGCGGCATTTACCATCATTCCGGCATGACAGCGGAAATACCCCTCGCTTCGACATATTAGCGGCATAATATCCCTCGCAATATTAATATGACAGCGGCATTATCCTTCGCTTCGACATATTTGCGGCAAATATTCTTCATCGCTATAATATGACAGCGGCAAGTATTCACATCGCTACGCCATGCATGCAACCGTAATGCATAACCCGTATTTCAATAATTGTTTCGGCACGACAGCGGCATCATCGCTTCGACGTGACAGCGGCATTTACCATCGCTTCGACACGACAGCGGCATCATCGCTTCGACGTGCATGCAACCGTAATGCATAACCTGTATTCCCATAGACATCGCCATGAGTGTATTTTAATGCACCTCGCTCCAACATGTAGCGGCAAAGCATTAAAATCATCACTCCGATGTATACCTATGCAACCGTGATGCATAGTCCATGTCACATAAGACCCTGCAACCACCATGGTTAGCAACACATATTCCAATTATGAACACATATCATAAACGCACATAAGCAATATAGTCGTGCCACGCAACGCTAACTACCATCATGCATAAATATGTGCTTCTCATTCCCATTAACATGTTCCTAGGCCCTCAACAGCCCCAAAGAGCTAACCACTGCTCTGATACCACTAATGTAAGGACCCCCGTGCCCTTAACCCGTAATTAGTGCATTAAGCCATACCATGAGTGCATATAATCATACCATCAGGGGAAAAACCCTATGCAAGTGCAACACCGTATGCTACCCAGAAAATTTCTTGCATTCAATTCCCAATATTCAAATTCCCCCTACCATTATTATTCACATAACATGCACCCACATAATACACTAATATGCTCTTAGTTCATTTAGCAATTTCCATAATTAATTGCATGCAACCATAATGAACAGAAAGAGGCCATAGCCCATTTATACATCCCATATACACGTAAGGTGTACTCACGTAAGAGCACTCAATGAATAAACGTGTATTTGATGCATAAAACACTATACCGGATACCGCTACTGGTACTTCTATCCTGGAAGCACCTTCCAAGCACAACTCGATCTCAACACTGGATCTGAGCGTCTATCCAGCCAGCTCTGGTACCTCGATCCTGGAAGTACCTCTAACCAAAAGCCCGAGCTCGACTCCAAAGCCGCTACACCTGTGTTACCTGCCCCAACAGAGACAGCCCCCACACGGGGTGAGCATACCAATACCACCAATCACAAAATAATAATATTGCAATTCATAATTTACAGAATGTAAATGCCATAATTTAAATGATACTCCCTGGATGGCAATACCCTCATCCGGGATCCCCCTGTATTGTCCCTGTTCTCAAAATAACCAAACTCATCAAATTCCCAAAGCCAGTTAATCGTCACATAGATTAACTAATACCGTTCTATTATACCAGTTCCATAATCAAAGGGATAAGAACATAATGTAAAAGACTATAGATATCGCATATATCTAACCAACAATTCCATGTTCTTATTTCATTGCTCGCTCCACAATAGCGGCATACTAAACCTCGCGCACGCTCAACAATAGCGGCGTCATAACCGATGGTCGCCCAATGGCGACCGCATCCCGAATCATTGCTCGCTCGAAGGCGGCACTGTATGATTCCCAATATATATATATATATATATATCCATTGAAGGCAAAGACCGTTTACCATGCATATCATTATCCATTTGAAGTAAATATAGTGCACCATGCATCTCAATATTTATCCAATGTAATTACCACATGCCAGACCACATGCCAGATATTGTAATGTCCATATAATACAATTACCATACACCATGTATTCCAATGCCCATTTAATACCATTATCACAAACCATGCATATTACAGTTGCAATACTATAATAGGCTATGCTCGTACGTCCCACGTACCTTAATTTCCGAAGTCCGAGCCAAACCTTGCTCGAGTTCCATGCTCCGAGGAACGATGTGCTAACACGATAAATAATTCACAATTAATTACGAACATGCAACCCATGCTCAAGCACACCCATAACCCTCAACATATTGTCAATCCACAACAATTTACAATTTAAAAGACCCGGGGCAGGGCATATACAGGGAGGGAAATCGAATGAGACAATATCGAAAATTGCTCAAGGACCACCCCTAAATTTGAACCCCAACAACACAAATCAAACCCAAATAATCACCATAATTCATTTAAAACATGAATTAAGCTATCCAAGCAAGAATCAACACTCCTTGCCAAAAACCCCCAATTTTCGAATTCAATACCCTTAAATTCGAACCCAAACAAGCCCTTAAATTCGAACCCTTACAATTCTTCGAATTCGAACACAATCAAGCATCATAATGCATCTACAACATGAATTAATCAATTACCAACAACAATAATCGCCCCACAAGCGAAACCCCCGAATTTCGAACCCTAACCCACGAAATCGAGCTGAAAATTCGAACCAAACTTAACCAATAATTTCGAACCAAAAAGGCTGAAATAATCGACTCAAAACCAGCTTAAAAACGCCCCAAAAACATCAGAAAAATCGCACCAAAAACATACCAAAATCGCGCCCCAAAATCGGATGAAATCCAGTTTTTGAACCCTACGCTTTTCTGGCAAATCCGAGCTCGATTCTCGACCAAACTTCAAATTGTTGGTATGGATAGAACCGCCTGGAAGATACGAACACGGCGGCGGGTCGGACGCGCCGAACGGCGGCCGGACGGCGGCGGGCGGTGGCCTTTTGTGCGCGGGGGTAAAGGGGATCGGGAAAGGGGGCTGCGGGCGCGAGGAGAGAGAGAGATGAGGAAAAAATGACTCCGATAATTAAAATCCCGGGTTCAATTGGTATTTATAGCAAAAATACCCCGAAATACTAATAGCCCCACAAATACATCATGATTCATTAAAAATCATCTGTTTTCAAAAACTCTCTCTCTAACTCAAAAACCCCCTACCGGTGCCCACACACAGCACCCGAGATTCTGAGTCACACTAAAAACCCAACTCGCAGGTTTTCACCGGAATGAGAATACGATCTCAACCTCGGGATCCAACGATCCCAACTAATCAATTAGACGAGCCCAGAAGGCCCGATTTACCAACCTCGGGAGATGCCGAACCGCAATTAATTCCTAATTGCCACAATTAAAAATCCATCCAGGATTAATACTACACCGGGATTAACACCATTAATTCCCGGACATCACAAGGTTACATCTACCGAGTACAGAAGAATGAACGCTCACTGTAAGAAGAATATCAGTAGACATCTAACTATCCAGTACGCGCACAAGGCAACAAGACAAAACAAGTACAACTCATTATGACAATGGTACAACAGAGCGCCGCACCATGCAATATCAGCGCCACCATTAGCGTCAGAATAAAAGAGCCGTTGCTTAACAAAATTGGAAAGAAGACAATCAGAATTTGGAATGAAGACAGGAAACTAATCTCTTCCAAATATAAAAAAGTTGTCGTTAGACCACTGTGTCTATAAATACATCTAAGTGAAGAATGAAGATGTTAGCTGAACCATCTGATCAAAAACAAGACCCAAATCAACTTCAAGCTAATCGCTTCATTGAGATACTTTGAGTTTCAGCAAGAGCAGCAAAGAACTATTACTGTAATCTTGAAATATTAAATACAGCTGAGTCTGCTGCTCAAAGAACACTCGAAGCATAATAGTTTTATATCTTGTGTGAGTGTTATAGAATATATTGTAAACAACTTAGAAAGTTGTGATTACTAGGAGTTTAGGCCAAGCTGTGTGAGTACCTAAGGAGGTTGTATACTGTAAAGTGTAAACCAAAGTCTTCTATTGTAACCTTCCTGCAAAGGAAGAAGGGGAGGCGTAGAAGCGTTGTGCTTCGAACTTTCAGAAACAATACTTGTGTCGTTTACTTACTGCAATTTACCATTCAATTATTACTACTCACAAGTCCAGCAGACGTCTTCCGCATTATTATCAGTGTCTGCTGACTTGCAACAAATTGAGAAGCTATTGCAGTACCTAACAGTCTGCAGCAACAAAGAAAAATCGAAATTGAGTCTAGTGTTTATTCAACCCCCTTCTAAACACTACTCCGATCCTAACAAGTGGTATCAGAGAAAGATCTTCTCAATCTTGAGAATTACTAAAAACTGATGGCCTCATTTAGCAAAATTCCCATGTTAAAAAAAGACGAATACGATGACTAGAGAATTTGTATGCAAGAACATCTGAGTTCCCAAGACGATGACATGTGGTTCGTCATCACTGATGGACCAATGAAGATCATGAAGATCAACACAACAGCTGCCATTACTGGTGGTGAACCTCAGATGGTCGAGAAGGAGAGAGCGTCCTGGACAAATGAGGAAAAGAAAAAAGCAAATATGGATAATGTGGCTAAAGACATATTGTTCAAAACATTGGACAAATACATGTTCAACAAAATCAAGATGTGTCCCACTGCTAAAGACATCTGGGAAAAGATTGCTCAGCTGTGCGAAGGGAATGACCAAACTAAGGAAAACAAGCTCATTGTCGCTCTACAGAAGTTCGAAAACATCAAAATGATGTCTAGAGAAACTCTCAGTGAATATGATGAAAGAGTAACTGGAATCATCAATGAACTCAATAGCCTAGGTAAGGATCTATCCAACAGAGAAGTCACCATAAAGGTCATGAGAGGTCTCCCAAGAGAATGGGATGTAAAAAACAATTGCCATGGGAGAATCCAAAGATTAAAACAAGATAGATCTACATGATCTATTTGCTGACTTAAAGGCATACGAGTTTGAGCTAGGCATTCGGATTGAAGATGAACCCAACACCAGTCAACCTACCAAAGCTCCTACTGCATCAGAGTCCCTGTCTACCACAACAGAGATGACTCCCAAACAAATATGCAATGATGCAATTTGTCAAGAAATTTGGAAAATTTATGAAAAAGAATCAGAAGACCTATCAATCTTATCCAAGGAAGCAGAACTTCAAAATAGATCAGATGAGGATGATCGCATCAGCTTCAACTGTCTTAAACCAGGACATTTTATCACGGACTGTCCTAAGCCAAAGAAAGATGATCAGAAGAGAGGATCCAAGGACTATAGGAAGCCTAAGGAAAAGAGAAAATCATCCGGAAGGGATAGAGACCAGAAAGTACTGATGGCTGAAGAAAACAAGAGCATATGGGCTGATTCAGAATCAGAATCAGAAGAATCTACCAGCTCATCCAGTGAGAGTGAAGATGAAGAAGTTCACAGTCTGATGGCCAATGATGACAGTGAGGTAACTGACTCTAATATCTCTGAATTTACACATAATGAACTCACCAACACATTGCAGGACATTATTAATGAGTATCAGATGTTGTATGAATCCTTCGAGAATTATAAGACCGAACATTCAATCCCAACGGAACAGCAAAACAACAAACTTGATTGTGAACAGTCAAAGGAGTTGGAATGCCTAAGGGAAAAAGTAAGTCTACTCGAAAAAGAAATGGACGAAGCAAGATGTGCACACCAGAAACTCATTAAACTGGTTCGCACATGGAACGCATCAACTGCCAGAAAAGATGAGATGCTTGAGTCGATAAGGCTCGCTGGTGATCTTACCGGTATAGGCTACTCTAACAATAAGTAACTCATCTGGCATCAAATCTCAACCGTGTCTAGAGAAGAACAAGGCTCAAACAATGAGCTTTGTCAAATCCAGCACATTATATGAACCAAGTGAATTGGTTAAGGAACCTGTTAAGCCAATACTCATCAAGGAACGGGCATCACACAAAGGTATCGGTTATGTTGAGCCAATAGAAAAAGCTAGACCGGGGCAAAAGTTCAGAATGGACATAAGCCCACTGGTCAGGCAACTCAAGAGGTAAAACCCAACTGGTACTATAATTGTATGCCTGTCCAGAAGAGGTATATGCTTCCCAACAGAAACCAAAAACCTAGACAACATGCATACACTCATTATCACACACATCACCCAAGAAACACCATCACCACTTAATGCACACACATTTCAGGACACACACAGACCCAAACAATTCATGGTTATACAAGTGTGGGTTCCGAAAGGACTAATCCTGTCTGGACCCAAGTAGGATTGGGTACCAATCAAATTATCGCTTTAATTGCAGAAAACTAGAATCCATCAAGTTCGGAGCTCAGGGTGGTTTCTGGACAGTGGATGTTCTAGACACATGACAGGGAATGCTTGTTTGTTGTCTGAATTGGTAGACACCACCGGACCTAGAATAACTTGTGGCGACAACGCGAAAGTTAGAACCGTGTGTAAGGGTAAGATTATCAATGGTAACATTATTATTAAAGATATACTGTTGGTTGAAAATCTATGCTATAACTTGATCAGCATCAGTCAACTATGTGACAATGGTCACTCGATAGAATTCAACCAGCACACATGTACAATCGGATCTATCAATGGTAGTATACTGCTTATAGGAAGAAGGCATGAGAACACGTATAAGATTGACTGGAACCTTAATCAGCCTGCCTCTCCTACTTGCTTTGCTGCATTGAATAATTCCAAAAACTGGCTTTGGCACAAGCGATTGAGATGCTTAAATTTTAAAACTATTGTCAGTCTGCGTAAGCTTGATCTAGTCATTGGACTGCCCCACATAGAGTTCTCAAAAGACAAGATCTGCTCAGCATGCCAACTTGGTAAGCAAATCAGATCCTCCTTTAATAACAAAGGGAGTAAATCTTCTTCTCGGTGCCTGTTGCTGCATATGGATCTTTTCGGTCCTATACCAGAACAAGTCTAGGGGGAATGAAGTATACCAAGTCTAGGGGGAATGAAGTATACACTGGTGTTAATAGATGATTACTCTCATTTTACGTGGGTCTTGTTTCTAAGTGGCAAAGATCAGGCTACTCCAAAGCTGATCAAACTACTGAAAAACTCCAAAATGAGAAATCGTGTGGGATAGATAGAATTCGTAGTGATAAAGGTACCGAATTTACCAATCAATCACTCGAATCATATCTAGATGACCTTGGTATCAAACACGAATACTCTGCTGCAAGAACTCCACAGCAAAATGAGTTGTTGAGCGTAGGAACCGCACTTTGAAAGAAGCTGCGCGAACTATGCTTGCAGAATCAGATATTTCGCAGAGATTTTGGGCAGAAGCTGTCAACACAGCATGTTATATGCAAAACAGATCGATGATTAATAAACGAGCAAATAAAACCCCTTATGAGATCTGGAATGGCAGTAAGCCAAATATTTCTTATTTCCGTGTGTTTGGTTGCAAGTGTTTTATTCACAACAATGGAAAAACTCATCTCACCGCTTTTGATGCTAAATCTGATGCTGGAATATTTCTTGGCTATTCTACAGTTAGTAAAGCATTCAGAGTGTTTAATAATAGAACACTTACTGTAGAAGAATCTGTTCATGTAAAATTTGATGAGTCTGCTAATTGTACTGTATCTGATCTACAAATCAACAACTTGAGCACTCGACTGGAAACACTCATATTGATGACAATTGTTGCTGAGGAGGTAGATTACAGAAGTAGGATTGACTGCACTTTGGAACCAGAAGTTCCAGAAGCACAAGCAGAGGAATCTGCTGGTCCACAAGCGCTGCACCTAGCTAACAATGACATTATTATGCACACCCCTGCTGCAATAGATGGAATAAATGAAAAGAATGAATCAATCAAATCTTCTGGGCTACCTACTCGTATTCACACCAATGAAGAAATCAATCCTCTTGGACCTCCGCTCCGGTGGATGAAGGATCATCCTCCCGGACAGGTCATAGGTAACCATGTTGCTCCTCTACACACCAGAGGACAAATGATTAATGAATTTCTGCATACTGCATTCATATCTCACATAGAACCCAAAACGATTGATGATGCTATGTTAGACCCAAGCTGGGTAGAAGCAATGCAGGAAGAACTTAATCAATTTGAGCGAAACAAAGTATGGCACTTAGTACCACGTCCACCGCATCACACTATAATAGGTACCAAATGGGTATTCGAAATAAAATAGATGAAAATGGTGTTGTTATCAGGAATAAAGCAAGATTAGTTGCACATGGATACAGACAGGAAAAAGGCATTGATTTCGATGAAACTTTTGCTCCTGTAGCTCGATTAGAAGCAATTCGCATATTTCTTGCATTTGCTGCTTTTAAAGACTTTAAAGTTAAGAGTGTGTTTCTTAACGGCAAACTCCAGGAAGAAGTTTATGTTGCGCAACCTCCTGGATTTGAAAGCCATCAGCAGCCTTTGTCTTGTTTTTCGACTGAACAAAGCTTTGTATGGTTTAAAACAAGCTCCCCGCACATGGTATGAAACTCTGTCAAAATATTTGACTGACCACAACTTCACCATTGGCACGGTGGACAAAACCCTGTTCAAATTCACAAAGGGTGACCATACTCTGCTGGTTCAGATTTATGTTGATAATATTATTTTTGGCAGTACTAACTCAAAACTTTGCGAAAGATTTTCAAAAATAATGCTGGATCAGTTTGAGATGAGCATGATGGGAGAATTATCATTTTTCTTAGGATTGCAAGTCAAGCAATCCAGTGAGGGAATTCTGATAACTCAGTCTAAATATACCAAAGAATTGCTGAAGAAGTATGGGATGAGTACTAGTTAGAAGCTGCCACTCCAATGAGCTCATCTGCCAACCTCGACTCGGATAACTCAGGCATACCAGTCAAAGTAACAATGTATCGCGGTATTATTGGATCCTTACTTTACTTGACAGCCAGCCGAACTGACATAATGTTTGCGGTCTGTATGTGTGCTCGTTTCCAAGCCAATCCTAAGCAATCACACTTCATTGTTGTCAAAAGGATTCTCAAATATCTAAAAGGCACAGAAAATGTTGGTCTATGGTATCCAAGAGATTCAATGTTTAATCTGATTGGATATTCAGATGCTGGCTACGCAGGGTGCAAAATTGATAGGAAAAGTATAAGTGGATATTTTCAATTTCTTGGAGATCGATTAATCTCATGGGGTTGCAAGAAGCAGACATCCATCGCAACGTCTACTGCAGAGGCAGAATACCTTGCTGCTGGAAGCTGCTGTGCTCAACTACTATGGATTCAACAACAACTTCGGGACTATGGAATTGAATCCACTGAGGCACCAATCTTTTGTGATAATACATCTGCCATAGCTATCACGTACAACCCTGTTCTTCATACTCGCACCAAGCATATTGACATCCGTCATCATTTCATTCGAGATCACGTAATGAAGAAGGAGATTTGGCTAGAGTACATATCCACCGAACAACAAGTAGCAGATATCTTCACAAAACCCCTACCGGACGCTACGTTCTCCTACTTTCGGAATATTCTTGGCTTAATTGAAATAACCCCTTGATTGGTTGTTTCTGTATGATGAATTCAGGGGGAATTACTTAGTAGAAACTGCATGAATTTAGGGGGAATTTTAGTTAAAGGAAATTTTTTTTTCTATCAAAGGTCTATCGAAGCTTAGCTGGTAAAACAATAGTTTGCTGCAGTAGATGTTACCTTATCAGTAGGACGCTACATACCAATAGACTTTACCACATATGCCTTGCTGACAATAACCTTCGATACCTACTAACATACTGGAACGTCGGAATTCAAATTTAATTTTATAAGAATAATAAATTATTTCGATCCCGCCCAAATTCTGTCCTTTTATCTGCATTTTTTAAAAATTCTAAATCGTTGATGAACGTCACGTATCCATGTGTCTGCTCATCTACAGTACGACGTTACATCAACCCTCTCTCTTTAACCGCCCTTACCATTTTTCATTTTCTTTACTTGTACCTCTTCCAAAATTGCTGTGCTAACTTTTTCGCAAGGAATTTTACTCTTTAGATCATCTGATTCTCAGTCTCTACACTCAAAAACGTCGAAGATTAGCCAGCCAAGCTTTGTTACAAACGCTATCCATGTGGATTTTCACTCGATTTCCACCATCTCTAATGAAGGCGTAAAAGTTGTTTTTCGAAAGCTGGATACCTCTGGACTCCTGGTTATACTCAGTCAGGCACTACCTATAAAGAGGCTCTTCAAGAATTTTATGTCACTGCAAGGATAGTGGACAACTCAGTGGTGGCCTCCATCTCTGGCCAGTCTATCACCATTACTCAACTGGATTTTGCCACCCACCTAAGTCTTCGTCGACAGGACTCAATGACTCTTCCACCATTTCAATGGCTGCTCGAGAAGAGATGCGTACTATTTTCTCAGACTCTGACGTTTGTCTGCGACATCCTCCATTTAAAAAGATTTTGATGAAGAGCCATTTTCGCCAACTTGCTGATGTCATCCCAAAAGGTCTGCTGTGCAAAGCCGGATCAGTCGATGTCATCACCCCAGAAAAGTTTGAGGTGATGAGTGCCATTATCAAAGGTCTAGATGCCAACTGGTCACTCATCCTATTTCATGTTCTAACTGGCCTAGTGACATCAGGGAAGGGTCAATCTTGTTTTTCTCTTCCTCTCAGCCGCATTTTTGACAGTAAACATATTCAGGTGGGGGCCTTATCCACTCTCCATCCGGGGAAGCTTATCACAGCCAAATATCTTCAGATTCACCGGAAACGAGTTGGTAGAGAAGTTGGTCCGATCAAGCGGCGAACAACTCAAGTAGTGAGTGACTCTGAGCAAACAATATCCGAATATGCTGAGTCATCAGCCCCTCCCCCTCCTAAAAAGCCACGAACCAGAAAAGGGATTTATACTGTCCTCGAGCAGCAAGTTCCTGCTGCTACTTCCACTACTGCTCATACTATCTCTACTACAGTTCCAGCAGCGGTTACAACGACTTCTCGGGAGATCAGTCCTGACAATCCTCCACCAGAGGAACCAGTTGCAGCGGCTGCATCCTTGGCCATGGTACTCACCGTACCAGCCGCTCCTACTGACAACTCCACCAAATTATTGAGTTCGCACTAAGGACACTTCTACCGGAAAGGGAAAAGTGGCTATGGAACCAGTGTCAACTCCAGTAGCGTTTGAAATACAACTGGTTATGGCTGAAGTAGAAGCCAAACTGCAACCGCAACTTGTGATATTTGATAGAGTCTCAAAATTCGCTTTGATAATTTCTCTCCCATTCTCAAACAGGCAAGACTTGATGAGAACCTCATTCTTGCCTACTTCAGCTAAATGACACAGAGAAGAGTCTGAAGCTTCGTGATGTTTTCCGCATGATGAACTACGTGGGCGAACTTCAAGCTCTAGTTCACTCGCGGCTCCAGGAGTTTAACGTTGACTCTGGCACTGCCAATCATGATAGGGTTGTGCTCAATGCCTTAGGACCCAAGCTTGAAATGGTTGAGACTGATCTTCATGATCTCAGAATCTAAACAGGTCTACACTCTTGCTCTGCTCTACCAAGGGACGAAAGCTCCACCCCTACTGACTTGGGCATAGTTCCTACCGCCCCAGTTGAAGTTTTTACGGTAGATCCTACTCTCACCGCTCCTATCCCTGAACCTGTTACCACCTCTGCCCCAGGTTCTTTCAATGATCAACCTCTACAAGTGATGGATGTTGATCCTATCAATGTCGACACCGTCATTCAGTCTGTGGTTCATCAAGTCATCGTATCTTCCGAAAATGATGAAACTAGCGAGTCATCACCAAATTATGCTGACCATACTCAGTCTGCTGTAGCTGAGCTGGAGATCACTGTTACTGGCATAGATATCATTGGTACAGTCATGCCTGCCGCACCAACCTCTGCAGCTGCCTCATCCGATATTCTGCCCTCTGCTGCAAGAACTAATGGTCTTCCTGGCGTCGTCACCACAGATGTCAAAACTCAAACGGATGCCCTGGATCAATCCTTGGACAATGATCCTCCTGAGGACTTCTTGACTTTCCTACTCACATTCCTATTGAAGGGCCTCCAAGTGTTGATGATCAGTTGGTGCATCTATCCAATGTAATCTCCGAGCTGGCCAGTGATGTCACCAAACTGAAACAAGAAGAACGCACTGTGAGCCTTGTCATTGGGAGTCACCAGCAGCATACTGACTCACAGTTTCAGCAGGTTTATCGTGATCTCAGCCAACTGACGACTACAGTAAACCTGCTCCAAAGCTTTGTTGTGGATGTTTTTGCTGACTCTTTCTCCCTGATAGGGCAAGCACGTATTCAGATAAACCACCACAGTGAATCTCGTCATACTGCTTCCTCACTAGTACTTGAAGACAAAATTGAGGATGCAAAGAAAGCACTGTCCGATCAGCTGGTGAATATGCAGGCAGCTTTCGCTTCACAAATACAGGACTTGAGCAACAGTCTCCCCGCTGTTCCTCACTCCACTCGACGTCTACTGGAACCCAGCAGACCGCTCTCTCGCACCGACGAGAACCGGATCCAGCACCAAGATCGCCTGCTGCTGCTGAAGAGTCAAGTCGGTCAAGACCTCCTTCCTAGCCACGGTCTCGTAGTCCACGACAAACACCTGCTGACACACCATCTTCCACCCGTGACTACTCCAAGCATTGGTTAAGGAGAAAACAGTAGCATTTCTTTGTCTTCTTTTGTTAACTCTTATCTTTTTATTATAACTCTTCATGATTATGTCATTTCTTATCTATCTTTATCTGCACTACTTTACACATGACATGACATCTCATACTGCAACTCGCTAATTTTTCACTATAAATAGCATGCTATTTCCTCCAACTCAACTCACCAATTATGCTTATCTTAACTTGTTCCTTACTGGTCTTGCAACTTCTCTGCAACACTTATTCATGGGTTCATTCTTATCTAAATCAACCCTCCATGGGTTGATTACTTATCTAACCCATCTCTGCTAGCTCGAGCTACAAGGACCAGTCATGGTGTTCTCCACCAGCCTGGAATTTGGACAGCGGATGCATGGGTACTGATGACAAAAAGGGGGAAAACATAGAATTTTCATTAAAGACAGAGACCTTGATAAATGAACAGAAGACAACTTTGAAGATAAAGTTGGTTTTCTAAGTTTTCTTTTGTTCTAAGACACTCTGTATGCACTTTCTCTCCCCCTCCCTTTGTCAACAACTCTGAAACTAGCTGGATCGGATCATTTCATACTGGCTATGTTTCTCAAGTTGTCTTTACCCAGTCGAATAGATTGTAGAAATATGTTTGCTGTAAGATTTCTAAGATGTACTATGTTATCAGAATTCATTTTAAATAAAAATGACATTCTTTTAAATACTCAGTTTGATTACTACATGTAATCTTCTTATCTATCTAATAAATTGCAAGTCCACTCTGTTTTGTTTCCAAGTCTTAACAGGATCTGATGTTCAAATAATCAAGCAAGAGTCTCTAATGCTAAGTTTTGTCATCACCAAAAAGGGGGAAATTGTTGGGAAAACATTTCTAAGTTTTGGTGATCACAAACATCTACCGAGTTCATAGACATCTACCGGACAAAGACATCTACTGAGTGCACAGACATCTATCGGGCACAGAAACCTACCAAACAAAGACATCTACCGAGTGTACATACATCTACCGGGCACAGACATCTACCGAGTGCATAGACATCTACCGGACACAGACATCACCGGACAAAGGCATCTACCGATTTCACAGACATCTACCGGACACAGACATCTACGGAACAAAGAATCTACTGAGTGCACAGACATCTACCGGACACAGACATCTACCGGAAAAAGACATCTACCGGACACAGACATCTACCGGACAAAGACATCTACTGAGTGCACAGACATCTACTGGACACAGACATCTACAGGATAAAGACATCTACCGAGTACACAGACATCTACAGGATAAATACATCTACCGAGTGAAAAGATATCAAGAGTGTACATCTACCGAGTAAAGAAGAATGAATGCTCGATGTAAGAAGAATATCAGTAGACGTCTAACTATCCAGCAAGCGCACAAGGCAACAAGACAAAACAAGTACAACTCATTCTGACAAAGGTACAACAGAGCGCCGCACCATTCAAAATCAGCGCCACCATTAGCGTCAGAATAAAAGAGCCGTTTCTTAACAAAATTGGAAAGAAGACAATCAGAATTTGGAATGAAGACAGGAAACTGATCTCTTTCAAATATAGAAAAGTTGTCGTTAGACCACTGTGTCTAGAAATACATCTAAGTGAAGAATGAAGATGTTAGCTGAACCATCTGGTCAAACACAAGACCCAAATCAACTTCAAGCTAATCGTTTCATTAAGATACTTTGAAGTTTGAGCAAGAGCAGCAAAGAACTATTATTGTAATGTTGAAAGATTAAATACAACTGAGTCTGCTGCTCAAAGAACACTCGAAGCATAATAGTTTTATATCTTGTGTGAGTGTTATAGAATACGTTGTAAACAACTTAGAAAGTTATGATTTCTAGGAGTTTAGGCCAAGCTGTGTGAGTACCTAAGGAGGTTGTATACTGTAAAGTGTAAACCAAAGTCTTCTAGTGTAACCTTCCTGCAAAGGAAGAAGGGGAGACGTAGAAGCGTTGTGCTTCGAACTTCCAGAAACAATACTTGTGTTGTTTACTTACTGCAATTTACCATTCAGTTATTACTACTCACAAGTCCAGCAGACGTCTTCCGCACTATTATCAGTGTCTGCTGACTTGCAACAAATTGAGAAGCTACTGCAGTACCTAACAATCTGTAGCAACAAAGAAAAATTGAAATTGAGTCTAGTGTTTATTCAACCCCCCATCTAAACTCTACTCTGATCCTAACAGGTACGTTGAAGCTATGACCATGACCTCATTCATAGCTGGCCTCCCCAGGATGACATTGTAGGAGGATGGGGCATCCACCACCAGAAAGGTTATCATCCTGGTTTTTCGAACGTTATTTGACCCAATAGTCATGGGTAAGATAACTTGTCCGAGAGGGTATACCGTATGTCCTGCAAAGCCAAATAATGTTGTTTCCACTGACTCCAATTTATGTCATCCTAGATCCATCTGACCAAAGGCATCCTGGAAAAGTATATTGACTGAGCTCCCTGAATATACAAATACCCGAGCAATATCGTAATTTGAGATAGTGACTCGGATGACTAGAGCATCATAATGGGGAGTCCCATAGGCCCAAAACTTATAATTGGTCTGTTATGATGATCAACAGACTTGGTGACGAGATAACTTTCCCATCTGCTATTAGCATTCCTCTCACGATTCGAATCTCAATCTGTGGGACCACCGGATATCATGTTAATAACTCCTTGAAAATGGAGGTTTTCTCGTGACGGGACCCCTTCTTGAGACGCATGCTGAAAGTTTGGGTCCTAGGCCGGGCTAGACCACTGACCATTGTCTGGTGGAGCTTGCGGCCTGACACAAGGAGCCATCCCCGCTACACCACTTACCCTAGGGCCTGGACGAACTGGGGCAATGGGCCTATGAAAACCTTGTGAAATTCTCTCTCTTTTCTTTTGAGTGTATTGCAATTCTTGGTGTCATGTGTGCTATTCTGATGGAAAGTACAAAACTTTTCCAAGTTCTGCAAAGGACAATACATTGCTCTTTGTGATGACTGGCGATTCTCACAAATATTCACTGGTTGCTCTTTCACCATCTTTAAAGGCGTGAATTGAGAAAATAGACCTAACTGGTCCACCTTATCTCCTAGCCGCTTATCTCCTCCTCGATTCACTTTCTCCACCCCTCGCCCGACTTCTTTAGAATCACCTTGTTTCTGTCTTTGAGCTTCTTCTACATTAATATATTTCTCCGTTCTAGAGAATAACTCATCGAAATTTGCGGGAGGTTTTTTGATTAAAGATCGGAATAGTTCTCCTCTCGCAATCCTTGAACGAATGCACTGACAAGGATCTCTGTTGAGCAGTGAGGAACTTCTAGAGAGGCAACATTGAACTTCTTGATATAATTACGAAGAGTCTCCCCTTCCCCTTGTTTCAAATCAAGAAGACTTAAGGATGTCTTATTGTGTTTTTTGCTGCTGGAAAACTGATGTACAAATAAAGTACTCGTCGAAAGAGGTTATAGAATCAGGTTTAAGCTGATTAAACCATTGTTTTGCGGACTTGACCAGAGTGGTGAGAAATACTTTGCACTTGAGTTGATCGGAATAACAATGCATCATGTAAGCATTTTCAAAGCGCCCCAAATGCTCTTCGGGACAAGAACTACCATCATATTCCCCCACGCAAGGGAATCGAGAGTTGCTAGACAAGGCTTCTTTCACAATATCAAGAAAAAAGGCATACTTCTTTTGCCAGGTGAAGGCTTAGTCAATTCTTCATCTGATGGATTTGTTCTCTCAGTTCATCCATTTGATCATTCAAAGGTAGAGCAATGGATTCTTGGTTGCGTGAGGTGGCATCGTGATTCGCAGTTGCTTCTTTCGAAAATTCCTCATGGCTTGCGTTTACTTGGGGGCAGATACGATCTACCACTCGCTCCACAGTAGCAGTAATCAGATTATTCAGTTGTTCCCATGTTAGTGCTCCTACCGTTGGGACATCCGGTGGGGTTGCTCCCGACGGACACTTGAAGATTCTTCAGGCTCTTGATTGTTATTCTGCCATGTTCTTTGCGTGTTCACCATATCTACGTCTTAAAGTTAGATATTTTCCCACAGGTGGCGCCAATGTTATCTGAAAATCTTGCGAGGGCTTGTACCCTCAGGTAATCATCTTCCCCAAACCCCGAAAGACACTATTCATACGTCATTTATTATAATGATGATAGCGGGTCCTTATTCTTAACCTCTTAAATTCGGACACCTATCGCTTATTCTCCCGAGATGTTATCATTACTTTAACAGGAGACGTAATCTCTCATACCGTTTGTCAATCATTTAATCATTCCAATATCTTATGACCCCTTCCGTGATCCTGGGTTTTCAGGGATCTTGTTGTTTATGCTTTCATACCCGAACATTCATTCTTTCTCAAGTTATTCCCTTATCGGGATATTCTCCTCTCAGGATATGCCCTCTCGGGTCATGCCCTTCTTAGGAAGTAAACTTCATGGGTCATGCTCTTCTCGGGATATTCCCTTCTCGGGAAGTACCTTTATTGGGTCATGCCCTTCTTAGGCTATTCCCTTCTCGGGCCATGTCCTTATCGGGATATTCCCTTCTCGGGATATGCCCCTCTCAGGATACGCCCCTCTCAGGCCATGCTCTTCTTAGGAAGTAACCTTCCTGGGTCATGCCCTTCTCGGGATATTCCCTACTCGGGATATGCCCTTTTCGGGCCACGTCCTTCTTAGGGAGTACCCTTCTCGAGATACGCCCCTCTAGGGCCATGCCCTTGCTAGGAAGTAACCTTCCTGGGTCATGCCCTTCTCGGGATATGTCATTCTCGGGATACGGCCTTCTCAGGAAGTACCTTTATTGGGTCATGACATTCTCAGTTATTCCCTTCTCGGGATACTCCATTATCGTGATACACCCTTCTCGTGCCATGCCCTTCTTTTTTAACAAAGATTATAATTCAATTCCAGTATTATTCCTGAATTTATTCCGGGTATAACAATATGTTACTTAGTTTTAAGTTCAATATAGGCACTGAATAAGAGGGATATCCCAAACTTTATAAAACTAGTTTTTTTTAAAACAATTACAAAATATTTTGAACATTGTTTCAAGCAATTCGTCATTTGTATAACGTATATTAATTTAAATATTAATCATCAGACTCATACATTTGTGAAGTAGAGCAAGCTACGTATCATGGCTTGGTACCACAAAATAGGGACATCAGAAGATTTTCAACTCAGAATCAGAGCTCTCTCCATGTTAGCTTGTTCAAGAAATTGAGACATTAACAAGCTCATATCTCAAATATTAAGATCATGGGTTTGATTCTCTTATCCTGATTGGCGTGGTTTACAGGCTGTTGCGTCAACACGAGGTTCATAAAAAAAATATTATGAGTTTTTTTTTTTTACCAAAATGATAATGGCTTGAAGAAATGTGAAATTATTTATATTAATTTTTAATATTTAAAATTCATGTAATGTCAAGATTGGGGTTTAGATTAATATCAGAGTGCGAGAATTGAAATATATATATATATATATATATATATATATATATAAAGTTGTATAAATTCTAATTTAAAATACATATCTAGTTGGGGATGAGCATGTTTCTGAATGAGACTATGCCAACTTAATTAATCGCGTGTACACTTCATCTTTGACCCATAATACGTAGAAAATTTAATGCTTAAACGAAAACAAACTTTGCGGGGATATGTAGCTATCGAGGCTACCCATTGATACATATAAGAAAAGATTAGTATATTATCTAATATTCAATCAAGATGTTTTCAGTATTAAAAAAGATATTTTTCCAAAAAATATTGGTCTCTAACGTTGTAAGACATCCATTAGGAAATATTTCAATGTATTCTTAACTATTACCCACATTAAATTAGATCAAATAATGAGAGTTTGCCCCCTCCTGGCCTTGTGAAGTAGGTAAGCATGAAGACATTTGATCACCAGTTCAATTTCTCCTGCCAATATTTTTTCTGTCGAGCCTGTCGCACCGATCTTGTTTATCTACTTAGTGTGATTTGCAGACTATTATGTCAGTTCGAAGGTTTACCCAGTGCAACCCAAAGTATAGCGGCTGTAGGTTCCCGTCAAAAAAAATAAAAGAAAAAAGAAAGACACTTTTATGAAATTGAATTTTGAAATGAATAATATGTTTGGCAAGACAAATTTTGTAATATCAAGTGCGGAAAATTACAGAATTCAACTTACGACTTACTGTTCACATTCTGTTTTTTTTTCCTTCAAATTAAGTGTCGAACAATATTCAGTAATGAGAGAAATTGGGTTAATGATTATAGCAGAAATAATTCATTAAAAATAATGGAAAGTGACAAAGAAACTTTCTTGAAAATAGTTTTTTAATTTTTACAAAGTTGAGAAACTGGAAATTCAAGTTCCATTTATCCTCCTGATAACTCAACACCTTCATATTATGTATCTGATTTCTTGATAAAGGATCTGCTTTCACTCTCTTATTTTAGAAATCTCACTGTTCTCAAGTCTTCAACCATGACTTGGCACAGTGTTCAATTTTTAAATATAACTTAGCCTTAGGAAATGTTAGGCAAAAAAAATTCGCATAATCGGTACAAAGAGTAAACAGCATTTTGATTTGACATTATATAATTTTTTTTGTTTTCATTTCTTCTTTGGGTGAATTAATTATAGAGCCTTGTTGTTTGAACAATAACAAATTTCATTCATCTAATTTAATGTCTAACTCATTTGCTACGTATTTTTATGTTAAATTATATGATTGATATTTGTAATTTTTCCTATATTTATTAAAACCTAGAGATAGTGATATTGTAAATAGCTATTAAGGGGTCCATCCGTTAATAAATCTTTTCTACGATGGACAAGTTTTTAAGAGTAAAAGTGTTAACCCCAAGTGCGACAACATGAACTAGAAAATAGCAAAAATGAAGAATAAAATGGACATCGAAGTTTACGTGGAAAACCCCTAAAATTATTAGGGTAAAACCACGGGTAATATGAAAAGATTCAACTATAATATTTTGTGGGTTACAACATCTCCCTATCTTTCAAAGAGAACAACACTCTCAATATAGGAGAAAAACTACCTCACAAATATTATAGAATGCACATTCAAATATAGAGCTATGAGAGAACTCTGAAAATAGGATGAATGAAATGAAATCAGAAGAGCTCTATTTATAGGGTTGAAGATGTGCATTAAATGCACATCTGCCAACCGCCAACCGCCAACTCCCAACCACCAGCTGCCCTCATTAATTAGGACAGCCGGTCAACATTTCTCACACTTAAGATTTGATTGAGAATCAAGCACATCTCCACACCCTTCAATCTTGTCTTACCCCGCTGCTTACGTTTTTGCTAGGCCACTTTATGATCTGCACCACTCAAACTTATCAGCATTAAATGTCTTTGTCATAAAATCAGCTATGTTCTCCTTTGTATGAATTTTCTGCATATCCACACTTCCGTCATCCACTACTTCACGAACAAAGTGAAATTGAACGCCGATGTGTTTAGTCCTGGAATGAAAGACTGGATTCCTTGCAATGTGCATGGCACTCTGACTATCACAAAACAGATGAACTTTCTCTTGTTTATGTCAAATCTCCTCCAGTAACATTTTATTCCATACCGTCTCCTTGCAAGCTTGAGTAGCGGCCATATAATCTGCCTCCGCTGTAGATAATGCCACAACTGTTTGCAGTTTTGAAACCCAGCTTACTACTCCCCTGCAAGTGTAAACTCTGATCCTCCATAACATAATGCAGCATTCGATATATCCTTAATGTATCTAAGGATCCTCTTAACTGTACTACAATGCTCTCGTCCAGGATTCGTCATGTACCAACTGACTGCTCTCACTGCTTGTGCAATGTCTGGTCTTGCACAGATCATAGCGAACATTAAACTTCACACAGCTGATGCATACGGTACTCGAGACATTTTCATCCTCTCTGCTTCACTGCTAGGACACATATCGGAGGATAACTTGAAGTTAACAGGAAGAGGGGTTGAAATTGGCTTACAATCTTGCATGTTGAAGCGTTGCAAGATTTTCTTCAAATAATTTCTCTGGGAAAGCCAAATCTTTCTGTTAATTCTGTCTCTGTGAACTTGCATCCCTAAAATCTTGTTTGTCGGTCCCAAGTCCTTCATATCAAATTCCCTAAACAACTCTGCCTTCAGTTCTTGGACTCGATCATTGCTGGGTCCTGCTACCAACATGTCGTCCATGTACAACAGGAAAATGATGTAATCATCGTCCACAGATCTCTTGCAATATGCACAATGATCTGCATTAAGTCTGTTGTACCCAAGACTCATGATATAGGAATCAAATCTCTTGTACCAACACATCGGCACCTGTTTGAGACTGTACATAGATTTGTTCAACCTGCAAATCAAGTTCTCTTTGCATATTTCTGCAAAACCTTATGGTTGGAGCATATAGATTTCTTCTTCAAGATCTCCATGAGGAAATGATGTTTTCACATCCAACTGCTCTAGATGTAGGTCAAATACCGTACACAAAGCCAATACTACTCTGATTGTTGTAAGCCTGACCACAGGAGAAAATATCTCATTGTAGTAGTATCTGAATTCAGTGTGCCTTTGTCTCCCTTCACTTTATCTTCCTCGAAAATAACATCCCTGCTGATAATAAGTTTGTGGGCAGTGGGATCCCACAAACGATAACTCTTAACACCATCAGCATTGCCCAAGAAGATGCACTTTCTGGATTTTGAATCCAACTTTGATCTTTCTTATTCGTTGTACAAAACGTACACCGGACTTCCAAATGTATATAGCCAAGAATAATCCGACAGCTTTCCAGTCCACACCTCCATTGGAGTCTTCAGATCAATCGTCACTGATGGAGAGCGATTGATAATATAACTGACGGTCTTGACTGCTTCTGCCCAAAATGACTTGGCTAGACCAGCAGTCTTCAGCATGACTCTTGTTCTGTCCAACAAGGTTCTGTTCATCCGCTCTACCACTCCATTTTGCTGAGGCGTGTAAGCCATTGTGAATTGTCTTTTGATGCCCTGTTTTTGGCAGTGTTAGGATCGGTCCGGAGTGTTTAGAGGGGGGGTGAATGAACACTCCTTCTAAAAATTAATCCTTCGTGATTTCTTTCGGATTAGTGAAAGAAATCTGTTTCTTAATCAATTCTTGTACAAAAAAAAACAACTGAAAATATAAGTGCGGAACAGTCTGTTCTTGTATGTAAGAACGGCTCGATGGCTAGTGAGAAAGAACGAGTGCAGAAATAAGATACACAGGATATGTTTCTGGAAGTTCGAAGGTGGTGTAATCCTTCTACGTCTCCCCTTCTTCCAATTAAGGAAGGTTTATACTAGAAGACTTTGATTTATACAATCCTGTTGTACAAACCCGATTCAGACTGGATTTACCTCACTACCAATCTGAAACTCCTAGTCACTCAATCTGCTCAGACACACTCTGTCTGACAGTTACAATATGTTTCTCACTTCTATTTTCAACACAGAAAACACAAGATGCGCACAGTGATCCTAAATGATCAAATGTTACAAAGTAAACGTGCTTGAGAATGATTTCAGCTCGAGAGCTTCTGAACTTGTAAGCTTGTGCTGTTTTTGCTTTCTTGTGCGTTTTTCAATTGATCAGCGAGAGTCAGTAGCAAGAGTCAGTAAGTTCATTTTGTTGCATCCTTTTATAGTTGAAGGTACCAACGACATTATTTCCTTTAATGTGCAACTTTGACTCTTCTTAAACTCTGAGTAGGCTTCAGTCTTCTTCTTCAGGATACTTGCCGTTCTGGTTCATACTTTCGGCGACTGTCAGGTAAGCTACTCTTTGTCTTCTTACCTATTATGGCAATCTTCAGTCTTTGGTCCTTTGTAGCATTAATTACAACATTAAATGCTACAATAAATAGTCGTTAATGATTCGGACTGAGGAGCCATTTTGTATATATCCTAAGCTGCTCTGATCTGATAAAGATAGAGATCGATCTGAAGCTTCGGTTTAGTTAGTCTGATATTCATCGATCCGGTCTGATAAGTAATGTGTCTTATCAGCTTGTACTTTTGTTGAGCGATCGATCTGGTCAGTCTGATTACCCTCGATCCGGTCTGATATGCTTTGTCATCTTATCAGCTTGATCTGTTTTGGGCGATCGTTCTGGTCAGTCTGATTTCTCTCGATCCGGTCTGATATGTTTTGTCATCTTTAAAATCTCATCAATAAGATCTGGGACTAACAAATTCCCCCTTTTTGATGATGACAAAACCTAGCTTCTAAGTCTTTTTAACCAGTCTGATGAGAACTCTGAAGCGAAATTTTTCGGATCGATTACTCTTTCTTGTTCAAAATAAATGAACATCATTAAGTTGGATCGATTAAACCTTTATTATTAAGCCTTATATTGTAGTTCAAAATAAATGAACACGGACTTAATCGAAAGAGGATTTTTATTGATCACCAAAAAATCCTAAATACAGACAGTCTGAAAATATTATTTTCTAGAAGACTGAGACGGAGGCGGCCTGAAGTCTTTCTTCTTTTCCTCCTTTTTGTCAGCAGCAATCTCTTGAAGAAAGTCAACAACTTGTGCTAGCTGCGCGCTGATAGCGTCAAGACGAACGTCTTGAGCGCGGAGGGAATTGGCAACAGAGGCTCTGACTTCAGTGGCTAGTTCGATCTGCTCTTTTCTAAGACTGTTCTTATAAGAGGCTTGTTGAGAAAATAGATCGTTTATGCCTCGCTGAAGGCTTCCGATACTGGCAGTCATTTTCTCTTTGAAGGAATCAAAGTCCAAAGCTGTAAGCCTCTGACCTTGATGAACTTCGAGAACACGTTGAGAAAGTGACAGGCAGTTGTCAGAGAGGTGTTGAAGAGTCCTTGCCAGAAATGGAGGTGCATCAGATTGTTGGCTGGGAGAGCGATCTGATGAGGACAAAGCCTGTTCATCGTCTTCAGCAACCGGGACAAGTGAAGATACAGCAACTTGGTGACTTTCGGATCGGATCAAGGTGACCAGATCCGACGAAAATGTTTGAATAAAGGCCATATCTTGATCTGATTGGACTGGAGGAGTGTTGGGTCTGGAAGGCTCCTCAATCTGGAGAGCTGCAACAACAGTGGACACCACCAGATCCGGATCGACGAATTCTGAAGCGCCAACTGTTGCCAGGTCTACTGTTGGACTGATTTGAGCACGGGAGGCTGAGGACCCCAAAGGAATGGAGGTTGTTGGAGAGTCCAACAATACATTCAATGGTTCATCATCGGGCACAGACGGAGCATTAGGCAATGGCTGCTCCGCTGTCTGGTCTGGTAGTGGCTCTGCAGTCTGATCTGGTATTTGCTCTGCAGTCTGATCTGCTGCTGGCTCGGCTGTCTGTTCTGCTGCATCAAAATGAATAACCTCAACGAAAGGTTCTGCCATAGTCTTGCTTGCAGAGGGATGATCCGGGCTGGTTGTGGGAGTGGATACACTGAGCTTCTGTCGTTGAAAACGGACAGCTAAGTGAAGAGCATGAACATCCATCTCGAGTTGAGCAATAACAGCCCCATCATCTCTGGCAGTTGGAGCAAGCGGATCGAAGTTCTGTTTCTTAGCAGCTAGGATCAGAGTGGCCATACTGAATCTTTGATTAGCCGTAAATAGCGCTTTGCGCTGCACGGCAAGCCGAACATCATCAGTCTCCGTTCCTTTCAGAACTTCCTCTTCCATCTTCTTCAGTCTGCTCAACTTATCGAAGAATAACTCAATGTGGTTGATAGTCCGGTACTGGACATATTCATCAAAGACCACAATGAGTGCCTTCACTTTCTCATCAACATCCTCCATAGCGATGTCGATGGCTGTCTGCGCTGCAGATTTGGGTTTAGAGGAGAGGGGTTCGGAGAGAATGGCTTTTCCCTTGCCGGTGGAGGAAGGGGACTTGATACCTGATTGGGTATAATCGCCCAACTCAGTGATAACAATCCCTTTCACCACGGGAATGGTAGAGGGGACTCGGATAGTGATTTTAGGTGCAAGGGTTGAAGCTTGTGAAGGTTGGATGGAAGGTTGGGGTGCAGGGGAGGCTTTAGTTGGAGGCAATATGGGTAAGGCTTTGAGGGGTAATGGTTTGCTGGGCTTGGTAATCTGGGTTCTTGGCTTTTTGGGAAGTGGCTTGGTTGGTGGCTAGGGAGCAGACTGAGTTTCTTCCGAATCAGTCTGGATGGTCAGTTTGCGCTTGACACGAGGTTTGCGTACAACAGCTTGTTCTTCGCCCTTCTCAATCTTGACTGCAGCCAGAGTAGCAGGAGTAGGCGGAGCACTCTTGGACTTCAGCAATGCAAGTCCTTTGGAGTTTAGAATCTTAAAGGGGCTGAGATCGGACTGCTTTCCCAGCTCGATGTCCAAAGACTCCAGTAGCTTGCTGAGAGGAACAGCAAAGCATACAGCTTGTTTCGATGCAATCACTGTTTCCATCAGAACTCCAAACAGAATCACGGACCAGTTCATCGTCTGTCCGGATTCTATAGCCGCCATAGCCCTGAACTTCTCTGCGGTCACAGCATCAAAACTTCCTGCTTTGCCCAACAGAGTCTTACTATCTCACACAGCACCTGGAAATGAAAGAGCATTTCCTTCTTCTTAAACGATGGTTGCAGGCGGTGGCCAAGAATAGATATCTTCCCTTGAAGATCTGAGAGTGACGCCTGAGGAATCTGTCCAAATTCCGTCAGTCCGGAATTGGGGAGGCCAAAGGTTTTGGCCAGCGTCATCGGCGAGATCTCAAAAGATTTGCCCTTGACAGTAGTAGATATGGATGTCTTCTGGGAGACGGCATTGGTGAATAGTTCGCGGATTTCTGATTCATTAACAACGGTGCCGCATTCCAGAAAATTTCTCAGACCAGAAGATTCCAAAGCTCTGAAGATAGACACCATCTCTGCATCTTCTGCCCTGTAGATATCATTAAACTCAACGGAGATGGAGTTATGAGTGATGGTAGCCATTGGAATGAAATCAAACGAATGCGAAGAGTTAGGAGAGTGAGAGAAACTGATAGCGGTAATTTGTAAAAAGTGAAATAAAATGAAATGTTCAGCCCGCTAAATAGGAGAGAGAAGACACGTGTCTTTATCTCGATGACTGATGAAGAGAAATTCAAAAAATAAACGGTCAGGATAACAGATAGTTAAGGCGGTTAAAATGCGATCAGTCCGGGCTGTTTTTGTACAAAAGATGGATTGACCAAACAGATCATGGGATAACATCAGATTGACATAGATCGGTCTGAAAGTTCGGACCGGTCTGTGTCTTTCTGAACATTGTATTATCAATCTGTGGTAACAAAAATCTTTAAGTGCGAAAGTAAGAAAACATCTAAACTATTAAGATAAGTCAATTAATCCAAGAATTTGACGAAAATAATTAAACTTAGCCTCTGGGAGCGGTTTGGTGAAGATGTCTGCTGCTTGCTGCTCTGTTGAGATGTGCTCGATCCGAATTTCCTTTTTGCCAACATGATCTCGAATAAAATGATGACGTATATCAATGTGCTTTGTTCGAGAGTGCAAAACTGGATTGTACGTTATAGCGATTGCACTTGTGTTGTCGCAAAATATAGGAGAGTCAACAGCTTGGATGCCATAGTCTTTGAGCTGGTGTTGAATCCAGAGCATTTGAGCGCAACAGCTTCCAGCGGCTAGATACTCTGCTTCAGCTGTGGATGTGGCAATCGATGTCTGCTTTTTACTGAACCAAGAGATCAATCTTTCACCTAGAAATTGACATGTTCCACTGGTGCTTTTACGATCAATCTTACACCCAGCGTAGTCTGCATCTGAATATCCGATCAAGCTGAAGTTCGAATCTTTGGAGTACCAAAGACCAACGTTCTGAGATCCTTTTAAGTATTTCAGAATACGCTTGGCAGCAATAAAATGTGATTGCTTTGGTTCTGACTGAAATCTGGCGCACATACAGACTGAGAACATAATATCAGGCCGGCTCGCTGTAAGATACAATAGCGATCAGATTAGTCCTCTATACATGGTTACTTCAACTACTGTTCCCCCTTCATCTTTGTCTAACTTGATTGTTGGACTCATTGGAGTTGATGCAGTTGAGCATGTTTCCATTCCAAATCTCTTGAGGAGCTCTTTGGTATACTTGGTCTGGTTGATGAAAATACAATTGCTAAGCTGTTTGACTTGGAGACCCAGAAAGAATGAAAGTTCTCCCATCATGCTCATCTCAAACTGTCCCTGCATTAGCATAGAAAATTTCTCGCACAATTTGGGGTTAGTTGACCCAAAGATTATGTCATCAACATAAATCTGAACTAATAGAGTATGTTTCCCTTAATAAATTTAAATAGAGTTTTATCTACTGAGCCGATCTGAAAATCATGGTTCAGCAGAAATTGAGATAGAGTGTCATACCAGGCCCTAGGAGCTTGTTTCAGACCATACACTGCTTTATTCAGTAGATACACATAATTGGGATGCAAATGGTCTTGAAATCCAGGTGGTTGCTCAATGTAGACTTCTTCCTGAAGCTTTCCATTAAGAAAAGCGCTCTTAACGTCCATCTGATACACTTTGAAGTCTTTAAAGGCAGCATATGCAAGAAAGATCCGGATGGCTTCAAGTCTGGCGACTGGTGCAAATGATTCATCGAAGTCGATTCCTTCTTCTTGTCTGAATCCTTGTGCCACCAGTCTGGCTTTGTTTCTAACCACAGTTCCATCTGCATCCAGCTTATTTCTGAAAACCCATCTGGTTCCAATGACAGGCAGATCACTTGGTCTGGGGGTTAGACTCCAAACTTGATTTTGTTCGAATTGATTTAGCTCTTCTTGCATGGCCTTAATCCAGTTGAAATCAGTGAGAGCTTCATCGATCTTCTTAGGTTCCATAGTATAGATGAAAGCAGCATGTGTGAATTCATCCATCATCTGTCCTCTGGTTCTGATCGGTGCAGAGGGACTACCAATCACTAGATTGGGTGGATGCTTCTTAGTCCATCGATAGCTTGACTCTGGATTGTCTGGTCCGGGAGTAGTAGCAGCATGATCAGCATCTGCTTTAACATTTGAGTGAAGATTGTCCGGATCAGCTCGATCTGAAGAGGCTTCAATGGCTTGAACCGGTCTGTCTGGTACTTCTGGTTCTGGTGGATTGTCTCTTGACCTGTTAGCTACAATCTCATCATCACTGTTAGCTTCGAGATGGATATTTTCCATCTGATTTTGAATTGATTCTTTGTTGCCCTCAACACATTATGATTCATCAAAAACTACATGAACAGATTCTTCTACAGTTAAGGTTCGATTATTAAAAATTCGATAAGCTTTGCTAGATGATGAATATCCTAAAAATATTCCATTATCTGACTTAGCTTCAAATGTTGTAAGATGATTCTTACCATTGTTGTGAACGAAGCATTTGCAGCCAAAAACATGAAGGTGAGAAATAGACGGTCTGTTACCAGTCCATATTCATATGGGGTAAGGTTCAGCTTCTTGTTGATCATGGACCGATTTTGAGTGTAGCAAGCAGTGTTTACAGCTTCTGCCCAGAACTTTTGCGAAATGCCAGAATCAGCAAGCATTGTTCTTGCTGCTTCCTTGAGCGTTCTTGTGATGCCCCGAAATTAATTAATTGCAATCAAGGCATTAATTATGTTTATATGATGAATCATGTGTTGATGGATTTATGTGTTGGGTATTAAGATGTTAACATGATTTAATTGTGTTGATTTTTAAATATGAGGAGGATGTGATTTTAGATGAAGTTTGGAGCATTTTTGTAAAATGCTTTTAAAATACTATGTTGGAGCATTTTATACATCATGTTAAGTTTGGGGTACATTTTTAATTAAATTAAGACAACCCCTTTTAATCATTTACCCACCACTTTAACCCCTCTACACCTTTCACTTTATTAAAATCCCCAAAATCACTTCCCAACCCAAACCCTCCCATTTTCGAGTTCCACCAAAAGAGGAGAAGAAAAGTTCCACAAAAGCTTTGTTTGTGTGATCTTTGCTAGGATTTGGAGCCTACAAGAGGTATGGAACCATTCCTATAAGTTTTATGATGTTTGGTGTTGAAATGGGTTAAGTTTTTGATGTTTTATGTGGGTTTGTTTGGGTATGTGTGGTTTATGGTTGGGGTATGATTTTTGAAGTGTTTCAAGTGGGTTTTAGTGGGTTATGATGTTATTGTTATTGTTGGGAAGTTTGGTGTTGAAAGGTATGAAGATGAGCTTGCAAAATGCACATGAAAATGGAGAAATCGCGGCCACTGTAAGTGGCGATCGATCGCTACAAAAGCAGCGATCGATCGCCGAGAGGCAGTACGCAAAGATGAGCTCAGGCGATCGATCGCCTCAAATGGCGCGATCGATCGCCAACGTCCAGTAGCCAAATAAGCATCAGGCGATCGATCGCCTCATTTTAAGCGATCGATCGCCGCTAAGTGAAAAATCATGCGATCGATCGCCTCATTTTGAGCGATCGATCGCCACTGTTCAAAAGATGAAAAATGATGATTTTTGTTGTATTTTTGGTATTGGGCTATTGTTTAGCTTCTAATATCAATTTGTATGGTTATGTAGAACCGTCCCAGGTACCCACGACTTCAAGGAGATAAAGTGTACGATTTCTCCTTCTTTTGGAATTAAGGTACGTAAGAGACGTACGAGCATCGGACGGTAAACCATACCCTTACCTATTATGATGATGTTTACGATGATGATGTTTTCAATGATGATGTTTATGATGATGTTTATGATGATGATGCTTATGATGATGTTATGATGATGATGCTTATGATGATGTTATGATAATGATGCTTATGATGATGTTACGATAATGATGCTTACGATGACGTTTACGATGATGATGCTTATGATGATGTTACGATAATGATGCTTACGATGACGTTTACGATGATGATGCTTATGATGATGTTTATGACGATGATGCTTATGATGATGTTTATGATGATGATGTTTATGATGACGTCTATGATGACGAAGTTTATGATAAGGTCATACGACGTGTATGATTGGGTAAGACGCCCATGTGGTAAGATGCCACCCAAAGTATGTGAGTGGGTAAGATGCCCCCGTGGTAAGATGCCACGCAATGTTTATGATATGGTAAGACGCCATATGATTGGGTAAGATGCCCATGTGGTAAGATGCCACACGATGATTATGATATGGTAAGATGCCATACAATGGGGTAAGATGCCCTAATATATGAATAAGAGTCAGGGATAACAAAGGAAGTCGAAGGACGACCAATAGCCTTTACTTAACTAGGATGTTATGCATTACTGTATGCTTTTGATATAATGTTAAGTAAATATGTATATGCTCACGATATGTTATCCCTATAGGTACACTTTTGGACCGAAGGGCCTAGGGTCGGGTTGAGGCGGTGAGCTAAAAGGGAACAAGATGATTTTAGATTACAGGATTTTGATAGTCTCTACTCTAGGAGTAGAGTAAATCTATAACTTTAACATTCATTGTTGAGAATGTAATTAAGTAGCTTTTGGAAATTTTATTTTGGCCTGTAATCTTATTAGCTCAGCTTCAACCGTAACCTTAAGAGGTTATAAATGCATGTTCTATCCAATATATGTGTACTATAAGTGGTTAAGGTAGGAAGACCCTACATTAGTGGTATCAGAGCAGTGGTTAGATAACCCGGGGATGAGAGAAGGGTAGCCTTAGCAATAAGTTAGCTAGGTGCTTACTTTCGAACATGTTTTGTGCATAAGTTGCATATGAAGTATATGATGTTGTGCTAACATGTTTCGTTTATCTAACGAAGTCTTATACGAACTGCTTTTGGATCTTGTTGTTAACCCTTGTGTTGCAGTATGGCAGCAAATGTGGAGGTAGGTGACGCAGTGAGCGTCAATGCAAGTGCGGGGCGTACGAATCCCCTACCCCCGCCAGCTTTTGATGATGAACCGGCCGACGGTTGTCGCCAGGGGAGCTAAGCTTAACTCAGTTTCTTGCTTACCGACCCCCAACCTTTGAAGGAACCGAAACTGGGGAACGAGCTGAGGAATGGTTAGAAAGAATAGAGCAGATCTTTGTGGCAGCCCCATGTGCGAAGACAGCATGGATACGGTTAGCGGAGTTCCAATTGGCCAAGAAGGCGCTAATGTGGTGGAAGACCACCGTGGTAGAGCAAGAGGCTCAAGGTCATGAAGTTAACTGGAAAATGTTTCGAACTCGCTTTCTGAACCGTTATTTCTCGGCTGCAGCACGACAGGCTAAGGAAGATGAATTCACTCACCTCAAACAAGGTAATATGTCAGTGTCAGATTATGCTCTTCAGTTTGCTCCTTGCTCAGATATGTGCCTCACATTGCCACGAGCACGCAAGCAAAGATGAGGAATTTCATGAAAGGTTTGAGGCCGGAGCTGTACGATAGGGTGATCACTTATGGCCCTACTTGTTTTGACGATGCACTCTCACGGGCCGAGCTGGCCGAACTAGGAGTGGTTGCATACCCTAATGTTGTACCACCATCGGCACCCTCTCAGAAATCCACTCCGGATAATTTGAAGCCAAGGAGTGATCAGTTCAAGTCAAGGGGGAACTCATCGGCGTCAAGGTTCAGTGGTATGAGGCCCGACAATAGATGGAAAGGAAACCGTAGGGGTGATGCCCCATCTGGAAGGGGGCAGTCTCAAGGAGACAGATCCGGGAAGATCCAATGCACTCTTTGTGGGCAACCACATCTGACGAAAGAATGTGTAGGGTGCTATGTTTGTGGCGACAAGGGCCACTTTGCTAGACAGTGTCCCAACAGGGGAAGTCAACAGGGTTCTGCGGGGAGGCCTGCGGATAGGACAGCACAGCACAGACCCCCATTTGTGCCGCGTCAGCATGGAGGTCAGCCCATGGGGCCACCTCAAGGACAAGTCTATGCATTGACAAGGGAGCAGGCTTCAGCGGCTCCGGAGGAGGTTATAGCGGGTACGTGTCTTTATTTACGCACCCTGCTTTTATATTGATCGACACAGGTGCATCACACTCTTTTGTGTCAACAAGTTTTGTGGAAAGACACCACATATACACTTCTCCGTCGCCCACGCCTCTTATAGTCTCGACCCCCGCTGGAAGAAGTATGATTACTGATCGGATCGTCTACAATGGCCTCATTTATTTTGAGGATAAAGAACTAAGGTCAGATTTGATTGTTCTGGGAATGTCAGATTTTGACTGCATTCTGGGCATCGACGTTCTGAACAGGTATCAGGCAGTTGTGAACTGCAGGCAGAGGACAGTACGGTTCAAATCTGATGCGGGAATTCCATGGACGTTCTATGGGGATGGTTCTCGCTCAAAGATTCCATTGATATCTGCTGTCAAGATGGCACAGTTATTGGAACGAGGCCATACAGGATATCTCATATATGTCGTTGATGTTACGGGAAAGAAAGAAGAAGTAAAAGTTGAGGATGTGCCCGTAGTGGCGGAGTTTCCTGATGTCTTTCCGGAGGAGATTCCTGGATTCCCACCGACGAGAGAGGTCGAGTTTGGGATTGAGTTATTACCGGGGACGTCGGCCATTTCTCGTGCCCCTTATAGGATGGCACCAGCGGAGCTAAGGGAATTAAAGATTCAGTTGTAAGAGCTCCTTGATAAAGGCTATATACGCCCTAGCGTATCGCCCTGGGGAGCACCAGTTCTATTTGTGAAGAAGGAAGATGGTTCGATGCGTTTGTGCATCGATTACAGACAACTGAACAAAGCTACAGTGAAGAATAAGTACCCACTCCCGAGGATCGATGATTTGTTTGATCAGTTGCAGGGTACGAGGCTCTACAGTAAGATCGATCTGAGGTCGGGGTACCATCAGATTCGAGTAAGAGAAGAGGATGTCCAGAAGACAGCCTTCAGGACTAGGTACGGGCACTATGAATTCCTAGTCATGCCTTTTGGGGTGACAAATGCCCCGGCTGTTTTCATGAGTTTGATGAACAAGGTGTTCCAGCCATATTTGGATCAATTCGTCATAGTTTTCATTGACGATATACTCATCTACTCTCGGACCGAAGAAGATCATGTACGGCACTTGAGGACAGTACTTCAGATCCTCAGGGATCATCAGTTGTATGCAAAGCTTAGCAAGCGCGAATTCTGGTTGGACATCGTGGTATTCCTAGGCCATGTCATATCTAGCCAAGGGATATCTGTGGATCGCAGGAAGATTGAAGCTGTGATGGAGTGGGCAGCACCCACTTCTGTACCCGAGATACGGAGTTTTCTTGGCTTAGCAGGTTATTACCGACGTTTTGTCGAGGGATTTTCTAAGATCGCTAAACCATTGACACAGCTGACTCAGAAAGGAGTCCCATTCTTTTGGTCCGAAGCTTGTGAGGAAAGCTTCCAAGAATTGAAGCGTCGTTTGACGACAGCGCCAGTGTTGGTGATTCCGTCTGAGGATAAGAGGTTTGCCTTGTACACGGATGCATCATTGCAGGGTTTGGGCTGTGTATTGATGCAAGACAGACAAGTGGTAGCCTATGCTTCGAGACAGTTGAAGCCTCATGAGACCAGGTACCCAGTCCATGATCTGGAACTGGCGGCTATCATTTTCGCCTTGAAGATTTGGCGTCATTATCTTTATGGTACTACGTTTACCATCTTTACGGACCATAAGAGCCTAAAGTTTCTATTCACTCGGGCTGAACTGAATATGAGGCAAAGAAGGTGGATGGATTTACTCAAAGACTATGACTGCGAGATTGAGTACCATCCCGGTAAAGCAAATTTGATAGCAGACGCCTTAAGTCGGAAGGTGAAGAGTACTGCTGAGGACGTTATGTGTTTATCAGCTTTGATGACTTCCTACTGCCATCTGGGCTATGACTTCGATGTGGACACGTCGCCGGTGCGAGTGTCGACCTTATTGGCCGAGCCAGACATATTTGAGGCTATCAGGAAAGCCCAGAGGTCGGATGATGAAGTGCAGAGATGGTCATCGATAGCACTTCGAGGTCAGCCAACAAAGTTTAGAGTGGCTGAAGATGATTCATTAAGACTGGGCAACCGATGGGTAGTCCCAGATACACCAGAGTTACGTAAAGGAATTTTAGAACGGGCTCATAGTAGCCGATTCAGTATCCACCCCGGAGGAAGAAAGATGTATAAGGACCTGAGTGGTCAATTCTGGTGGAGACGCATGAAACATGATGTGATCAGTTATGTTAAGAGATGTTTAATCCGCCAACAAGTAAAGGCGGAAAGGCAGAGGCCTGGCGGCGAGCTGAAGAGCTTGGAGGTACCTAAGTGGAAGTGGGAGCATATATCTATGGACTTCGTGACCCACTTGCCAAGGTCGGCCTCTGGATTTGATGCGATCTGGGTGATCGTGGATAGGCTGACGAAGGTGGCTCATTTCATCCCTTACAGTATGACTTTCACGTATCTAAAGATGGCCCAATTATATGTACGGGATGTAGTGAGGTTGCATGGGATTCCAGTCTCGATCGTGTCTGACAGAGACCCAAGGTTTACTTCTCATTTCTGGGAGGGTCTCCAGACAGCTTTGGGCACCGAGGTGAGACTGAGTACAGCTTATCACCCTCAGACAGATGGCCAAACGGAGCGTACTATACAGACGCTCGAAGATATGCTGAGGGCATGTGTTTTGGAGTTTGATACTCCGTGGCAAGAATCTATACCACTGGTAGAGTTCTCCTACAATAACAGCTATCAGGCGAGCATTCAAATGGCCCCTTTTGAAGCTCTGTACGGACGACGATGTAGGTCACCGCTGTATTGGGAGGACTTGACGAGTAAAGCGGTCGGATGACCGGATATGATTAAGGACATGGAGGAAAGGATTAAGATGATACGCTTAAAGATGAAAGCGGCTCAAGATAGGCAAGCAGCCTATGCAAATAAGCGGCGACGGCCGCTAGAATTTCAAGTAGGAGACAAGGTCTTCTTGAAAATCTCACCCTTCAGGGGTGTTGTTCGTTTTGGTATGCGGGGGAAGTTATCCCCGAGGTATGTTGGACCGTACGAGGTGTTACAGCGTATCGGCACTTTGGCTTACCGATTGGCTCTACCGCCGTCTTTATCTGGAATTCATGATGTTTTCCATGTTTCTATGCTACGGAAGATGAGCCAGACCCGTCTCATGTTTTACAGCCTACTGAAGTGCAGTTAGACTCAGATGTATCATACGTTGAACGACCAGTCAGAATTCTGGATCGTGAGGATCGCAGACTACGAAGTAAAGTTATACCGATGGTCAAAGTTCAGTGGGATAGTCGGGGTGTCGAGGAGGCTACGTGGGAGACGGAGCGGCATATGATGCAGCATTACCCCGAACTATTTTCTGGTATGATTTATGTTTAGTTTCTTTTGGGTAAGTGCATGCGATTTCGAGGACGAAATCTTGTAAGTAGGGGAGTAATGTGATGCCCCGAAATTAATTAATTGCAATCAAGGCATTAATTATGTTTATATGATGAATCATGTGTTGATGGATTTATGTGTTGGGTATTAAGATGTTAACATGATTTAATTGTGTTGATTTTTAAATATGAGGAGGATGTGATTTTAGATGAAGTTTGGAGCATTTTTGTAAAATGCTTTTAAAATACTATGTTGGAGCATTTTATACATCATGTTAAGTTTGGGGTACATTTTTAATTAAATTAAGACAACCCCTTTTAATCCTTTACCCACCACTTTAACCCCTCTACACCTTTCACTTTATTAAAATCCCCAAAATCACTTCCCAACCCAAACCCTTCCATTTTCGAGTTCCACCAAAAGACGAGAAGAAAAGTTCCACAAAAACTTTGTTTGTGTGATCTTTGCTAGGATTTGGAGCCTACAAGAGGTATGGAACCATTCCTATAAGTTTTATGATGTTTGGTGTTGAAATGGGTTAAGTTTTTGATGTTTTATGTGGGTTTGTTTGGGTATGTGTGGTTTATGGTTGGGGTATGATTTTTGAAGTGTTTCAAGTGGGTTTTAGCGGGTTATGATGTTATTGTTATTGTTGGGAAGTTTGGTGTTGAAAGGTATGAAGATGAGCTTGCAAAATGCACATGAAAATGGAGAAATCGCGGCCACTGTAAGTGGCGATCGATCGCCGAGAGGCAGTACGCAAAGATGAGCTCAGGCGATCGATCGCCTCAAATGGCGCGATCGATCGCCAACGTCCAGTAGCCAAATAAGCATCAGGCGATCGATCGCCTCATTTTAAGCGATCGATCGCCGAGAGGTGAAAAATCATGCGATCGATCGCCTCATTTTGAGCGATCGATCGCCACTGTTCAAAAGATGAAAAATGTTGATTTTTGTTGTATTTTTGGTATTGGGCTATTGTTTAGCTTCTAATATCAATTTGTATGGTTATGTAGAACCGTCCCAGGTACCCCACGACTTCAAGGAGATAAAGTGTACGATTTCTCCTTCTTTTGGAATTAAGGTACGTAAGAGACGTACGAGCATCGGACGGTAAACCATACCCTTACCTATTATGATGATGTTTACGATGATGATGTTTATGATGATGTTTTCAATGATGATGTTTATGATGATGTTTATGATGATGATGCTTATGATGATGTTATGATGATGATGCTTATGATGATGTTATGATAATGATTGTGACATCCCCGAAATGGTTAATTGCATTTGGGCAATAATTGTGCTTATTATGATTAATTATGTGTTGGAATTTATTTACCTTATGGAAATGCATGGTCATGTGAATAGGGTGACCCGGGGTTGCATTTCAGGGTGCATGTGGTGCATGTGGGGTAAATATTATTGGAAGCATGATTTATTTGCCTTTGGTAGCAATTAATTGGAAATCATGTGTTTAATTGATATTTGGTGCATTATGAGTAAATGCTTTGAAAAATATCATGTTGGGGTGTTTTATACACCATAGAATTATCTTGGTATGCATTTTATTAAACCCAACACTTTTATACCCAACCCCACCTCATCCAACTCACTTTTAACTTTACCAAATCATTTCCCACACAAACCCTTCCCCTCATTTTCGAGTTCCAGCCTTGGGGTGAAGAGAAGCCCTTGCAAAATCTTGTTTTGTGGAGTATATTGGGTGATTTGAGGTCCCCAAGAGGTATGGATACCTCATGGTTGATTTTGTTGTGTTTTGCTTAAGTTTGGGTTGGTTTTGAATGGTTTAAAATGGGTTTGTGTTGGGTTGTTGTGGGTTTGGTTAAGGGTTGGATTTATGGTTGTTTTAAGGTGTATTTTGGTGGTTTATGTTGATATTTATGTTGTTGGTTGGTTGGTTCAAGTGTTGGAATGGATTGGAATGGTTTTGAGGTGCAAAAATGGAGTTTTTCGGGTAACAGAGGTTGGCGATCGATCGCCCCTTTTCAGGCGATCGATCGCGCCCAGGCAGTGGGTTTTTCAAGCACTTGGCGATCGATCGCCACTCTTGGGCGATCGATCGGCGGGTCTGGCGATCGATCGCGCCAGGGGTGGCGATCGATCGCCGAAGGGTGCAAATTTTTGATTCTCGGACAGTGAGGATTGGCGATCGATCGCCGTGAGGGGCGATCGATCGCGAAAGCCAAAATTTGGTTTTTTTTGGATTTTTTGTAGGATTTTTGGTATTGGACTATTATTGGGTTCTAATATTGATATTTGTGAATGTGTAGAACCAACCCAGGTGGCAACACAGCCAAGGCATTGAGGTCCTACCATACCCTACATTTTGGAAAGGTACGTAGTGGACGTACGAGCACCCCAACGGTACATGTATCTTATATACTTATTGTTTATGCATTGTGGATGCAAGTATATATGTGGTATTGCATAGTGGATGCAAATACATGTTATGCATGATGTTTATAAATGCATATGATTATTGGTGCATATCCCATGAGTCGTGGTCATCCCTTGATGATTTTAATGCTTGCCGCTATTTGGTTTGGTTCCGCTAAGTGAAGCGAGGGGTGGGAGCGCCGCATGTCACATTTGAGCGTGGTTATCATATAGGACGAGGAAGGGTATTTGCCGCTCAATGAGAGGCGAGGGGTGGGAGTCCCGCAGTCCATTGAAGCGAGGTTATCCTATGTCGTCTATATGTAAATAAGCGAGGGGCATTAAAATACATTGTGATGGACAGACTAGGGATTGGTGATCAGTATTTGGTATTGATGAAACGGTATATGTTCATGACATGTTTAGACCATTGAAAAATAATCTATTGATTATACTCATGAGTTATGGTACAGGGACAACCAAACGGGAAGCGTTTGAAAAAATGCATGGGGAAAACAGGAAGTGTTTTATATTGATTATGCATTACGCTTTATCTTCATATTGTGTTGAATATGAATGATTATTATTGCTCATGTTTGGGGGTTGTCCTTGTAGGTACCTTTTTGGCATGATAGAAGGGCTTGAACGGGTTGAGGTGGTGAGCTTGACGAGCATTCTATTGAGACTGAAGGACAGGATTAATTGGATAGTATCTACTCTAGGAGTAGTATAAAACTAGTGGATAACATTCATTAGATGGGGAATGTAATTAATCCATTCTTTTGTAGTCCTTATTTTTGGCATGTAATGCTTAAGCTCATACACTCAACACGTTATTTCTCACTCTGATCATTTTATTAGCTCTATTATGCCTTGATTCCGCATTTAAGGATTAGGGTCCTTACAGATGCTTATGATGATGTTACGATAATGATGCTTACGATGACGTTTACGATGTGCTTATGATGATATTACGATAATGATGCTTACGATGATGTTTACGATGATGATGCTTATGATGATGTTTATGACGATGATGCTTATGATGATGTTTATGATGATGATGTTTATGATGACGTCTATGATGACGAAGTTTATGATAAGGTCATACGACGTGTATGATTGGGTAAGACGCCCATGTGGTAAGATGCCACCCAAAGTATGTGAGTGGGTAAGATGCCCCCGTGGTAAGATGCCACGCAATGTTTATGATATGGTAAGACGCCATATGATTGGGTAAGATGCCCATGTGGTAAGATGCCACACAATGATTATGATATGGTAAGATGCCATACAATGGGGTAAGATGCCCTAATATATGAATAAGAGTCAGGGATAACAAAGGAAGTCGAAGGACGACCAATAACCTTTACTTAACTAGGATGTTATGCATTACTGTATGCTTTTGATATAATGTTAAGTAAATATGTATATGCTCACGATGTGTTATCCCTGTAGGTACACTTTTGGACCGAAGGGCCTAGGGTCGGGTTGAGGCGGTGAGCTAAAAGGGAACAAGATGATTTTAGATTACAGGATTTTGATAGTCTCTACTCTAGGAGTAGAGTAAATCTATAACTTTAACATTCATTGTTGAGAATGTAATTAAGTAGCTTTTGGAAATTTTATTTTGGCCTGTAATCTTATTAGCTCAGCTTCAACCGGAACCTTAAGAGGTTATAAATGCATGTTCTATCCAATATATGTGTACTATAAGTGGTTAAGGTAGGAAGACCCTACAGTTCTGTTTCTTCGTTCTGCAACTCCATTCTGTTGAGGAGTTCGAGCGGCTGAAAACTCATGCTTGATTCCATGATCTTCTAGAAAGGATTCAAGATTCTGATTTGAAAACTCAGTGCCTTTGTCACTACAAATCCTGTCTATGCTGGATGATTTCTCGTTCTGAGTGCGTTTCAGCAGCTTGATCAACTTCGGACCGGTCTGATCTTTACTGCTCAAAAATATAGTCCATGTAAAGCGTGAGTAATCATCAATAACAACAAGAGTATACCGCATTCCCCCTAAACTTGTTATTGGTATAGGACCAAACAAGTCCATATGCAATAATTCTAAACAGTTGGAGGAGGATTTGGCATTCTTGTTTTTGAAGGATGATCTGATCTGTTTGCCCATTTGGCAAGCTTCGCAGATCTTATCCTTAGCAAAATCGATCTTGGGCAGACCGATAACTAAATCATGTTTACACAGGCTGGAAATGGTCTTAAAGTTTATATGATTCAAGCGTTTATGCCATAGCCAGTGTTTATTATCATTGTTAGCGATGAAGCAGGTAGGATTATCGGGTTGAGCATGATTCCAGTTAATCTTATATGTATTTCCATTCCTGATTCCTACGAGCATGGTTATACCGTCCGATGATTTAACAGTGCAAGTGTGTTTGTGAAATTCTACAGCATAACCATTATCACAAAGTTGACTTATGCTGATTAGATTATAGCACAGATTTTCAACTAACAGCACATCATTGATAATAATGTTACCATGGACAATCTTACCCTTGCCCACGGTCTTACCCTTTGAGTTATCTCCAAAGATGATCTTGGGTCCAGTGCATTCTGTGACTTCAGACAGCAGCTCGATGTTTCCAGTAATATGACGGGAACACCCACTGTCCAAATACCAGTCTGATGCGAGTTTATTCGGTACCTGTCATCAAATATAATTATTGTTGGTACCCAATCCTATTTGGGTCCAGAACGGATTAGCCCTTTGGGAACCCACACCTGTATCAGCTTCAATGGCTTGTGTGTGTAAGGTGTGCTGTGTGCTGGTCTGTTTTGTGTGTGATAATGTGTGCGCTGTGAAAACCTTTGATTCTCATAAGGTAGTCTATATCTTCGTTGAATTGGTTTCGAATTGTAGTAATTGTATTGTCTTCCTTGCCTCAGATCTTGCACCTTTGGATTTGGTCTGATAGACGCAAATCTTGCTGGTGCCTTTTCTTTGGCTTGGTCAACATAACCAATTCTTTTTCTCAGATTTTGATTCACGTAAGAGACTCCTGTTTGAATCTTAGGTGCTTCAGTCTCATATACTGTGCTGGATTTAACAAATGTCATTTGTTTGACTTGGTTCTTTACCAGCAACAGCTCAGATTCATCTTTGGTGCATTCTTTGGTATCAAAGCCTATGCCGGTGAAATCACCGACGTTTCTTTGAACCTCTTGTAATTCTTCCAAGGATGTTCTGGATTTTGTCCATGTTTTGAATATATGAGAGAGCTTAGCATTTTGTGTGCTAATTCTCTTGTTTTCTTCATGGAGCTGATCATAAGAGATTTTCAGCTTATTCAGCTCGATCTGGAGATTGTTGCACTCACCCTGCTCAGAGCAGCTTGGTTTATTGTGCTTATTCATTTGATCACTGACTTTAGCTTTATTCTTCTCAAATGATTCAGCTAAGATCCTATAATCATTAGCCATGTCTTGCAGTGCGGACATGAGCTCTTCTCGTGTAAATTCATTTGAGTCAAGATCATATACCTCATCTGTCTGACTCATCTCTTCGTCTGCCATAAGACATTGAATATCTTCTTCGCTTTCGCTGGAAAGTCTGAGTCTGTCTGAGCCCATTTGCTGTTTCCTTCTTCAGCTACTAGGACTTTTTGGGATTTTCCATGATTCTTGCGGTCTTTGTAGTGCTTCTTCTTCCTATCATCATGATGCTTCTCTTTCCGTTCGTCTTTCTTCGGTCTGGTGCAATCTGCAATAAAATGTCCGGTCTTACCACAATTGTAGCAAGCCTGATCGTTAACAGTATCATCTTTTCTTGATTTATAATGATGAGAGGGTTTGAAGTTCCTCTTATTCTTAGACATGAATTTACCAAATTTCTTGATAAATAATGACATAGCATCATTACTTATCTGTTCAGCGGATCGGTCTGATGTTGAAGCGATCTGGTCTGGAATGGCTGCCAGGGCCTTGTTTGGTTGAGAGATGAATGGCTCTGCTTCACCTCTGCTTATCAGTTCAAACTCATAGGCCTTAAGATCTGCAAACAGATCATGAAGTTCAACTTTGTTAAGATCTTTTTGATTCCCTCATGGCAATGGTCTTAACATCCCATTCCTTTGGCAGAGCTCTCATAACTTTCAGAGCGATCTCTCTGTTAGAATATTCTTTCCCCAGACCATTCAGTTCATTTATGATGCCAGTGACTCTTTCATCAAACTCATTTAGAGTTTCTCCACTTTTCATCTTTATGCTCTCAAATCTTTGAAGAGCAACAGTTAACTTGTTTTCTTTGGTCTGGTCGTTGCCTTCACATAGCTGTGCTATCTTCTCCTAAATTTCTTTGGCAGTAGAGCACATTTTGATTTTGCTGAACATGTTCTTGTCCAGTGTCTTGAACAAGATGTCTTTGGCAACGTTGTCGAGATTTGCTTTCTTTCTTTCCTCATTCGTCCAGAGGGATCTGTCTTTTTCTACCATTTGTGGTTCACCACCAGTAATGGCGACTGCTGTATTTATTTTTTGAATCTTCATTGGTCCATCAGTGATGACGAACCACATATCGTCATCCTGAGCTGCCAGATGAGCTTGCATTCTGATTCTCCAGTCATCATAGTCTTCTTTTGAGAACATAGGGATTTTGTTGAATGATGTCATCAGCTCGAGTGATTTTGTGCTGATTAAGATAACCTGCTCTGATACCACTTGTTAGGATCGGTCCGGAGTGTTTGGAGGGGGGGGGGGGGGGGGGGGGGGGGTGAATGAACACTCCTTCTAAAAATTAATCCTTCGTGATTTCTTTCGGATTAGTGAAAGAAATCTGTTTCTTAATCAATTCTTGTACAAAACAGACCACTGAAAATATAAGTGCGGAACGGTCTGTTCTTGTATGTAATAACGGCTCGATGGCTAGTGAGAAAGAACGAGTGCAGAAATAAGATACACAGGATATGTTTCTGGAAGTTCGAAGGTGGTGTAATCCTTCTACGTCTGCCCTTCTTCCAATTAAGGAAGGTTTATACTAGAAGACTTTGATTTATACAATCCTGTTGTACAAACCCGATTCAGACTGGATTTACCTCACTACCAATCTTAAACTCCTAGTCACTCAATCTGCTCAGACACACTCTGTCTGACAGTTACAATATGTTTCTCACTTCTATTTTCAACACAGAAAACACAAGATGCGCACAGTGATCCTAAATGATCAAATGTTACAAAGTAAACGTGCTTGAGAATGATTTCCGCTCGAGAGCTTCTGAACTTGTAAGCTTGTGCTGTTTTTGCTTTCTTGTGCGTTTTTCAATTGATCAGCGAGAGTCAGTAGCAAGAGTCAGTAAGTTCCTTTTGTTGCATCCTTTTATAGTTGAAGGTACCAACGACATTATTTCCTTTAATGTGCAACTTTGACTCTTCTTAAACTCTGAGTAGGCTTCAGTCTTCTTCTTCAGGATACTTGCCGTTCTGGTTCATACTTTCGGCGACTGTCAGGTAAGCTACTCTTTGTCTTCTTACCTATTATGGCAATCTTCAGTCTTTGGTCCTTTGTAGCATTAATTACAACATTAAATGCTACAATAAATAGCCGTTAATGATTCGGACTGAGGAGCCATTTTGTATATATCCTAAGCTGCTCTGATCTGATAAAGATAGAGATCGATCTGAAGCTTCGGTTTAGTCAGTCTGATATTCATCGATCCGGTCTGATAAGTAATGTGTCTTATCAGCTTGTACTTTTGTTGAGGGATCGATCTGGTCAGTCTGATTACCCTCGATCCGGTCTGATATGCTTTGTCATCTTATCAGCTTGATCTGTTTTGGGCGATCGTTCTGGTCAGTCTGATTTCTCTCGATCCGGTCTGATATGTTTTGTCATCTTTAAAATCTCATCAATAAGATCCGGGACTAACAGGCAGAATGCATCAAATTCATCACTTGTATATTCTCCTCCATTGTCAGTCCTCAAACACTTGATCTTCTTTTCTTGATAGGATACACCCAGCATCTTCTAGAGAAACCATCAATGAACGAGACAAAGTATCTCGCTCCTCCTAGAGATACAACCAGTGCTTGCCAAACATCAGAATGAATCAGCTCCAAAATGCCGCTGCTCTTGGCAGTAGATGTGCCAAACTTTAGTCTGTGCTGCTTACTGGTAACACAATGCTCACAAAAAGGGTAGAGTCACTTTTGTAAGCCCTGGCAGCAGCTTCCGTTCTGAGAGAACATTCAACCCCGTTCTAACATATGCCCGAGCTTTCTATGACATAACACTATTATATCTTCTCCCGAACTAGTCGATGCAACAGCTAGTTCCGCCTCTTTTTGTGTTTCCCCCAAAAGTTTATACAGATTTGCAGCAATCTTTTTCGCCTTCATTACTTCAAGCGCTCCTCTCAAGATCTTCATGATCCCATTTTCGATACGGGTATTGCACCCGATATCATCAAGTTGTCCCAAAGATAAAAGATTCTTTGTCAGGCTCTTCACATGGTGTACCCCTTGTAGTGCGAATACCATCAAACATTTTTAATTTGATGGTTCCAACCCCAGCGATTTTCAAGGCATGATCATTTCCCATAAATGCTGATCCTCCAGAGACTGGTTCATACTGATCGAACCATTCTCTCCGAGACGTCGTGTGTCATGTCGCTCCTGAGTACATTATCCATGTATCATAAAGCTTTTGTCTGCCTTCCGCAACAGTTGCTGCTTCACTGAATAGTATTTGTCCACCGTCTGAGGTCCTGTCAACATTTTCTTGAGAATCTTTCTCGAGACTCTTCTTACTTGTACAATCTTTCTTGAAGTGCCATTTACTGTCACACTTATATCAGTAAAAATTCTTCTTCTTACTTCTGGATTTGGATCTACCATATTTTTGGCTCCCACTGGAGTCACGCTCCGCCGATATTCCCTTCATCATCGGCAAAGCCTCTACATGTTTCAAACTTGCCAACATGTCTTCCTTGTTCTTGCGCCTACTCTTCTTCAAGAACCGCGGCTGCAACATGATTGAAGACTAACATATCATTAGTGATAATGTTGGTTAGATTGATGATGAGTTGATCGTATGAATCTGGTAGACTTTGAAGTAGATGCTCCGCACGTTCAACTTCCTCTATTATGCCCCAAAGTAGTGAGCTGGACAAATAGAGTATTCAAAGTATTGATATGGTTGGTCACCGATGAGGATTCCGACATTCGAAGAGTATAAAGCCTTTTCTTTAACAAAATCTTGTTGTGTAGTGACTTGGCCTCGTATAGGTTTGTCAGAGTATCCCAAATATATTTGGCATTTTTCTTTTCAGCAATACTTGACAAAACTTCATCTGCTAGAGCCAAATGCAGATTGGCAATAGCATTACCGTTCATCTCATTCCACTTTTCATCGTCCATGCCCTCCTTCGACCTATCTCCAATAGCCGCCAAGCAACGATATTTTCGTAGAACTGCTTGCATCTTTATTTTCCACAACATGAAATTGCTTCCGTGAAATTTCCAATCTCGAACCGTGCCGTCATTTTGACAACAATAAAATGTCTCAATAAAAAAAAATATCTCAAAATATTTTCTGATTTGGAATATCAGTCAAGGTTGCAACCACATAACATACTTGTAATTTTTAAGATTTTTACAACGAGACTCTGATACAAAAAAGGTGGACCCCCTCCACCCCCCACCCCACCCCCCCCCCCCCCCCCCCGAATGATCACCCCATTTAGCACTTCACCTCCTAACCTTTACTTAACCCCTGAATAATTTTAAGTAGTACACTTAACCCCCTAAAATATATATAATTTTCCCGAATATTCTGCCGCAAATTCCTTCACGTGAGGCGCAAATGCCACGATGGAGGGTATGTATGACTTTTCAAATATTTTCTACAGTAATTTTACTAGTATACCCATCAGAAAACACATGAAAAATAAATTTACTAGTATACCCACAGTCGATGAATTTTAATCGTAAAACTCCTGCAGAAAATACATGAAAAGACATGCATACTCTCGACCATGACATGTGAGACTCGTGTGAGGGAATTTGCAGCCATAATATTCAGGGAAATTGTCCCTGAATATTGTTTAGGGAGTTAAGTGAACTACTTAAAATTGTTCAGAGGGTTAAGTACACGTTTTGAAATGTTAGGAGGCGAAGTGCTAAAGATGATGAACGTTGGGGAGTGTCCGCTATTTATCCATTTTTTAAATTTGAAATTCTAATTTAGAAGGTGGAGTTCGAAAGATCTCTTCTATACCGTTTCACATTTTTTTAAAAATTAAATATATTTATGAATCAGTTGTGCAGATGAAAATATTTGCAATCAAGATATGCTACTTATGATAATAGTATATTAAATGGCATATATTATTATTTTAAAAAAATATATTAAAACTATATATAACAAATAAAATTTGATAATATAGACATATAGTTCTCTAAAATTTTGAGCAATCGACATATTAAACTAGTAAGAAATTAATTTTTTTGATAATATACTACACCAAAGAGTAAATTTTAAAATTGGTCACATAGAATATTAATTTTTCCAATACTAGTCAAAACTTTAAAGATTAATCAATATAGCTCCACAGAAAAAAAATTTAATAAAAAAAGTTACACAAATGTTTTTAACAAATTTAATCATCCAAAAATTATATTTTAGTAAAAGTGATTTCATAATTGAATATGGGATTTTGAAATCAATTTTGATTAAAAACAAAAGTTTGGGATATAGTTTTGTAAATTTTTGAGCAATCGACAAATTAAACTAGTAAGAAATTAATTTTTTTGATAATATATTACACAAAGGAGTAAATTAAAAAAAATGGTCTCATAAAATATGAAATTTTCCATTACTTATCCAAAACTTTACAGACTAATAAAATATAGTTCACGTTTTTTATTACAAAAAATAGTCACATATAGATGTTTTAACAAATTTAGTCACACAATTATTTTTTAACAAAAGCAGTCTCATAGTTGGATATGAAACTTTGAGACCAATTTTGATTAAAAACAAAAGTTTGGGATATAGTTCTATAAATCTTTGAGCAACCGACAAATTAAACTAGTAATAAATTAATTTTTTTGATAATATACTACTCAAAGAAGTAAATTAAAAAAAAGATCTCGTAGAATATGAACATTTTCAATACTAGTCCAAAACATTAAAAAATCAAATATAGTCCAACAGTAATTGTCTTCAATAAAAATAGAGGAAGTCAAACAAAAATTATTTTTTAACAAATATGGTGACATTATTGAATATTGAGCTTTGAGACCAATTTTAATTAAAAACAAAAGTTTGTGACTAATATTGATTTAAAACAAAACTTTCGGACAAACCCGGGAGGAACATAAGTTTCAAGAAACTTATTAACAGCATGAAACTAAATGCAACAGTAAGCAACTTAGAGTATCTCCATTGGAACGCCATCTCCAATGGAACGTCATTTTGGCGTCCAACGCCAAAATGGCGTCCCTCCCATGCTCCAACGCTGCACCATTTTCTGCATGAAAAATGGTGCAGCGCTACAATGGCACTCCATATTTGGCGTGGCACAGTAGCAATACATCAAAACATTTTGACTTTTTTTATTTTTGTTTTCTTCTTGTTTATAAAATGTTTAATTATTTATTATATTATTATTATTTAAAATTTATTTAATGTTTTTTTAAAAAATTCTAACTAAATTTTGATAATTTTATAAATAATTATTATTTAAATTCTTAAATTAAAATTATTGATAATATTATAATGATATAATTATAAAATTCAGATTTAATTATCTAAATAAATTTTCTAAACATAATTTAATACATAAATATATTAATAAATTTGTAATTGATAATTATTAAATAAAATAATAATTATTAAATAAATTTAAAAATAATATTGTAAAGAATATTTCTTTTGAAGTAAAGTTTAGAGTAGATGTGTTGGAGATGAGTTTTGTATTTGGTGGAAAAATTACACTATTTTGATGCAAAAGTTGTGTTAAAATGGAGTTTTGGGTTGGAGATGACCTTAGCATAATAAGCCATGAAAAGTCGAGGGAAAATATGAGTATAAGCATCGATGAAAAATATATTATCTTACATTAATAAATGAAAATGTATTATTTTACATTAATATTTGTAAAATATTTTACATGTATTTTTATTTTTGGGTTTCCGAAGACATTTTTCCGGCAAATTTAATAAAATAATAGGGTATATAAAAAATTATTTAAAAACTAATGTTCTTATAAATTTTTGAAGGAAGTAACGTGAATCGCGAATAGAATTCGCGATTCTTTAAAAAATTAATAAACAAAATCGTAAACCGAAAGCACATTTGTTTTTATATTATTTTAAAGAAACACGAAATCAACCCGCAATTTTTTAAAAAGGATTAAAAAGAAACGCGAAGCTACATCGCGATTCTTTAAAAAAAAAATTTTAAAAAATCGCAGATGCACTTCGCATTTTTTGGTAACGAAAACCGAAAAATAAAAGTACAACCCGTGACTCTCAGCTGTAAAGCTAAGAGTCACGGGATATTTTTTTTAAAAAAAATTCTTAAAATATTTTTTTTTTTTTGGTCTTTAAAAGGTGTAGATGGAAACAAAGACAAATATTAAAAATTTAGGTAAGTTTTCCTCTTGCGATTGAAGGTAAGTGTTTAACAAATTTTTTAGAGTAAATTTTCCAATTATTTGTTGTATATATGCATGCTAATTGTCTATATTATGGTAATATTTGTAGGTTTGAATGTCTTTAGTTTCCAAAAACAAATCTTGATTTTGAGGTATGTTTTCCTAAAATTTTACAATGATAAATTTTAGATATGTTGTATTTGTTATATATTAATTGTATTTTAAATTAGAACAATTGTAAAAAAAAAAATTTATGATTGTATTGAAAAATTTAAAAAATATTTGTTGGTAAAAATTTTATCCGAAGTGCGAAACTCGTTATTCTTCATTAATTATTGAAGAAACGCGGATGGTGTTCGCGTCTCTTGTACTGCTGAGTTTAATTAATTTCGAAAAATTTGCTTAAAAATGCGAAGAGTGTTCGCGTCTCTTGTACTTCCGAAAATAATTTAGTTCAAAAAACGCGATGTGCGTTCGCGTGTCTTGGTAATTTGCTTAAAAATTTGCCTAAAACTTTTATTTAAAATTTTATTTAAATATAATATTTTAAACGAAAAAGTACTAAAAAATATATAAATATATGTAAATAAAATATAATTTATAAATCTATGTAAATAAAATATAATTGTAAGTATTATTTTTTATGTCATTTTCCATTTATCATTAATGAGCTGATGTTATATTTTCGTAGATAATATGTCGGTTCAACGTCAAATTGATATTTCATTGTACTATGGTGGTCGCATATCACATGATGGGATGACTGTTAGTTACGATCTACCTTCAATAAGATAATGCGGATGCCTCGAAACATTACAATGTCTGAGTTGTTGGCAAAAAAATTGTATGAACAGATAGATATCAATAACCAAAAATATTCGCTTAAAGTTTGGACCAAGCATACATTCAATAATACTTCTGGGCGAGTCGAGCATTTATTAGAAATCGCAAAAGACAATGATATTTGGTTTTTCTTTGACCCCAAAATTGGGAATGCTGGTGTTAATTTGTATATTAAGGCTGAAGAAATACACCACAATAATGTGCCTAACATCCAATATACTCAAGAGTTGGGCACTTATATGTCAATGCTTACTGATCATAACCTGGAGATACCGACAGTCACACAGGGTCTTGCAAGTATGCGAGTTGAAAATAACTATGCTAGCAGTTCCGGTACTGTGGACCATAACATGTATAGAACTTAAGGGGTATATGATGAATCAAGTGACGAGGGCAGAAATGAGTGAGCCAATGCCGATTATTTTGGTCCTGAAAACCATGTCGATTCCGAACCAGATGAGGCAGGGCTTAATGTTCATGATGATAGCGATGAAGATGTAGTAATTGATGTTATATTAGAAACCATGTCCCAACAAAACAAGGGTCAATTTGTACATGAAGAGCAAGTTGAACCAATAATATCCCAAGCGGCACAACCTACGGGCCAATTCCTGTCCTTCCATTCTTCTCGACAACATTTTCAGATGTTCCTGTTGACTCTGTTGATATTTTGACCATGTCAAGGGAAAATTGGAATTGGGTATGTTGTTAGTTCCGGATTTTAAAGATGACAAAATATATCAGACCGGATCGAGAGAAATCAGACTGACCAGATAGATCGCTCAAAACAGATCAAGCTGATATGGTATATCGCAAAACTGAACGGATCGATGGAAATCAGCCTGACCAGATCGAAGCTTCAGATCGATCTCAACTTCTATCAGATCAGAGCAGTCAAGGCTGAATAAAGATTGGTTCTTCAGTCCGAATCATTAACGGCTATTTATTGAAGCATTTAATGTTGCAATTAATGAAGAAAAAGACCAAGGACTGAAGATTACCATAAAAGGTAAGAAGACAAAGAAGAGCTTACCTGACAGTCGCCGAAAGCATGAACCAGAACGGCAAGTACTCTAAAGAAGAAGACTGTAGCTTACTCAGAGTTTAAGCAGAGTCAAGAGTTGCATATTAAGGGAAATAATGTCGTTGGTACATGCAACTATAAAAGGATGCAACAGAAGAGCTCAAGTAGGAGTCTGATCAATCGAAAAACGCACAAGAAAGCAAAACAGCACAAGCTTACAAGCTCAGACTTTCTCGAGCTGAAAATCTTCATAAGCACAAGTATATTGTAATATTTGATCATTTAGGATCATTGTGTGCATAGACTAAAGTCTATCTTGTGTATTCTGTATTGAAATATAGAAGTGAGAAACAATTGTAACTGTCAGACAGAGTGTGTCTGAACAGATCGAGAGACTAGGAGTTTCAGTCTGGTAGTGAGGTAAATCCAGCTGAATCGGGTTTGTACAACAGGATTGTATAAATCAAAGTCTTCTAGTGGAATCCTTCCTTAATTGGAAGAAGGGGAGACGTAGAAGGATTACACCACCTTCGAACTTCCAGAAACATATTTTGTGTTTTATCATTATGCACTCGTTCTATTATTCAAGCCATCGAGCCGTTCTTACTAATTTAAGAACAGACCGTTCTGCACTAAAATATTCAGTGGTCTGTTATGCAAAAGAGTTGATTAAGAAACAGATTTCTTTCACTAATCCGAAAGAAATCATAAGGAATTAATTTTTAATAGAAGTGTTCATTCACCCCCCCCCCTCTAAACACTCCGGACCGATCCTAACAAGTGGTATCAGAGCAGGTCGTCTTAATCAGCACAAAGACACTTGAGCTGATGGCATCATTCAACAAAATTCCTATGTTCTCAAAAGAAGACTATGATGATTGGAGAATCAGAATGCAAGCTCATCTGGCAGCACAGAATGACGATATGTGGTTCGTCATCACTGATGGACCAATGAAGATTCTGAAAGTCAAGACAGCAGTATCCATTACTGGTGGTGAACCCCAAATGGTCGAGAAGGATAGATCCCTCTGGACGAATGAAGAAAGAAAGAAAGCAAACCTCGACAACATTGCCAAAGACATCTTGTTCAAGACATTGGACAAGAATATGTTCAGTAAAATCAAAATGTGCTCAACTGCCAAAGAAATTTGGGAGAAGATAGCACAGCTATGTGAAGGGAACGACCAGACCAAGGAAAACAAGCTGACTGTTGCTCTTCAAAGATTTGAGAGCATAAAAATGAAGATTGGAGAAACTTTAAATGAGTTTGATGAAAGAGTTACTGGTATTATCAATGAACTGAATGGTCTGGGCAAGGAATACTCAAACAGAGAGATCGCTCTGAAAGTTATGAGAGCCCTGCCAAAAGAATGGGATGTTAAGACCATTGCAATGAGGGAGTCCAAAGATCTGAACAAGGTTGAACTTCATGATCTGTTCGCGGATCTAAAGGCATATGAGTTCGAACTGATCACCAGAGGTGAAGCGGAGCCATTCATCTCTCAACCAAACAAAGCACTGGCAGCCATTCCAGACCAGACCGCCCCCACAACAGATCGATCTATCGAACATATAAGTAATGATGCTATGTCATTATTTATCAAGAAATTTGGTAAATTCATGTCTAAAAATAAAAGGAATTTTAAACCCTCTCATCATTATAAATCAAGAAAGGACGATGCTGTTAATGATCAGGTTTGCTACAATTGTGGTAAGACCGGACATTTTATTGCAGATTGCACCAGACCGAAGAAAGAAGAGCGTAAAGAAAAGCATCGTGATGACAAGAAAAAGAAGCACTACAAAGATCGTAAAAGTCATCATGGGAAGTCCCAAAAGGTCCTAGTAGCAGAAGAAGGAAACAGCAAGTGGGCTCAGACTGATTCAGATTCAGAAAGCTCCGAATATTCTTCCAGCGAAAGCGAAGATGATATTCAATGTCTAATGGCAGACGAAGATATGAGTCAAACAGACGAGGTATTCGATCTTGACTCAAATGAATTTACACGTGAAGAGCTTATGTCCGCACTGCAAGACATGGCTAATGATTATAGAACCTTAGCTGAATCATTTGAGAAAACCAAAGCTAAAGCCAATGATCAAATGAATGAGCACATCAAACCAAGCTGCTCTGAGCTGGGTGAGTGCAACAATCTACAGATCGAGCTGAATAAGCTAAAAATCTCTTATGATCAGCTCCATGAAGAAAATAAGAGAATTAGCACACAAAATGCTAAGCTTACTCATATCTTCAAAACATGGACAAAATCCAGAACATCATTGGAAGAATTGCAAGAGGTACAAAGAAATGTCGGTGATGTTACAGGCATAGGCTTTGATATCAAAGACTGCACCAAAGATGAATCTGAACTGTTGCTGGTAAAGAACAAAATCAAACAAATGACATTTGTTAAATCCAGCACAGTATATAAGACTGAAGCACCTATAATTCAAACGGGAGTCTCTTTCGAGAATCAAGGTTTGAGAAAAGGGATTGGATATGTTAACCGAGCCAAAGAAAAGGCACCAGCAAGCTTTGCGTCTTTCAAACCAAATCTAAAGGTGCAAGATCTAAGGCAAGGAAGACAATACAATTACTATAATTCAAAACCAGTTCAACGAAGATATAGACTACCCTATAAGAATCAAAGGTTTCCATATCGCACACAGTATCACACACAACATCGAAACAGATCAGCTCACAGCACACCAGACACACACAAGCCATTAAAGTTGATACAGGTGTGGGTTCCCAAAGGGCTAATCCGTTATGGACCCAAGTAGGATTGGGTACCAACAATAATTATGTTTGATGACAGTTACCAAAGAAACTTGCATCAGACTGGTACTTGGACAGTGGGTGTTCTCGTCACATGACTGGAAACATCGAGCTGCTGTCTGAAGTCACAGAATGTACTGGACCCAAGATCATATTCGGAGATAACTCAAAGGGTAAGACCGTGGGCAAGGGTAAGATTGTCCATTGTAATATTATTATCAATGATGTGCTGTTAGTTGAAAATCTATGCTATAATCTGATTAGTATAAGCCAACTATGTGATAATGGTTATGCTGTAGAATTTCACAAACACACTTGCACTGTTAAATCGTCAGACGGTATGACCATGCTTGTAGGAATCAGAAATGGAAATACATATAAGATTAACTGAAACTTTGCTCAACCTGATAATCCTACTTGATTCATCGCTAATAATGATAATAAACACTGGCTATGGCATAAACGCTTGAATCATCTCAATTTTAAGACTATTTCTAGCCTGTGTAAACATGATTTAGTTGTCGGTCTACCCAAGATCGACTTTGCTAAGGATAAGATCTGTGAAGCGTGCCAAATGGGCAAACAGATCAGATCATCCTTCAAAAACAAGAATGCCAAATCCTCCTCACGCTGCTTAGAACTACTGCATATGGACTTGTTTGGTCCTATACCAATAACAAGTTTAGGGGGAATGCGGTATACTCTTGTTGTTATTGATGATTACTCACGTTTTACTTGGACTATATTTTTGAGCAGTAAAGATCAGACCGGTCCAAAATTGATCAAGCTGCTGAAACGCACTCAGAATGAGAAATCATCAAGCATAGACAAGATTCGAAGTGACAAAGTCACTGAGTTTTCAAATCAGAATCTTGAATCCTTTCTAGAAGATCATGGAATTAAGCATGAATTTTCAGCCGCCCGAACTCCCCAACAAAATGGAGTTGCAGAACGAAGAAACAGAACGCTTAAAGAAGCAGCAAGGACAATGCTTGCTGATTCTGGCATTTCGCAAAAGTTCTGGGCAGAAGCTGTAAATACTGCGTGCTACACTCAAAATCGGTCTATGATTAACAAGAAGTTGAATCTTACTCCATATGAAATATGGACTGGTAACAGACCGTCTATCTCTCACCTTCATGTATTTGGTTGCAAATGCTTCGTTCACAATAATGGTAAGAATCATCTTACAGCATTTGAAGCTAAATCAGATAATGTGATATTCTTAGGATATTCATCTAATAGCAAAGCTTTTCGCGTCTTCAATAATCGCACTTTAACTGTAGAAGAATCTGTTCATGTAGTTTTTGATGAATCTTTATGTATTGAGGGTAGCAAGGAATCAATTCAAAATCATATGGAAAATATCCATCTCGAAGCTAACAGTGATGATGAGATTGTAGATAACAGGTCAAGAGACAATCCACCGGAACCGGAAGTACCAGACAGACCGGATCACGGCAATGAAGCTCCTTCAGATCGAGCCGATCCGGATGTTCCCGCTCTAATGTTAAATCAGATGCTGATAATGCCACTACTACTCATCCGTCTGGACCAGACAATCCAGAATCGAGTTATCGATGGACAAAGAGGCATCCACCTGATCTAGTTATTGGAAGTCCTTCTGCACCGATTAGAACTAGAGGACAGATGATGGATGAATTCACTCATGCTGCTTTCATATCAAATCTGGAACCTAAAAAGATTGATGAAGCTTTGACTGATTTCAACTGGATTAAAGCAATGCAAGAAGAGCTTAATCAATTTGAACAAAATCAAGTTTGGAGTCTAACTCCCAAGCCAAGCGATCTGCCTGTTATTGGAACCAGATGGATGTTCAGAAACAAGCTAGACGCAGATGGAGTTGTGGTTAGAAACAAAGCCAGACTGGTGGCACAAGGATTCCGACTTCTTGCTTATGCTGCTTTTAAAGACTTCAAGGTATATCAAATGGACGTTAAGAGTGCCTTTCTTAATGGTAAGCTTCAGGAGGAAGCCTACATTGAGCAACCTCCTGGATTTCAGAACCACTCATTTCCTAATCATGTATATCTACTGAATAAAGCAGTATATGGTCTGAAACAAGCACCAAGAGCCTGGTATGATACTCTATCTCAATTTCTGCTGAACCATGATTTTCAGATCGGCTCAGTAGATAAAACTCTATTTAAATTTATTAATGGGGAACATACTTTGTTAGTTCAAATTTATGTTGACGATATCATTTTTGGGTCAACTAACCCCAAATTATGCGAGATATTCTCTAAGTTAATGCAGGGACAATTTGAGATGAGTATGATGGGAGAACTTTCATTCTTTCTGGGTCTCCAAGTCAAACAGCTCAGCAATGGCATTTTCATCAATCAAACCAAGTATACCAAAAAGCTACTCATGAGATTCGGAATGGAAACATGTTCAACTGCATCAACTCCAATGAGTCCTACAATCAAGTTAGATAAAGACGAAGGGGGAACATTAGTTGAAGTATCTATGTATCACGGACTGATCGGATCGCTCTTGTATCTTACAGCGAGCCGGCCTGATATTATGTTCTCAGTCTGTATGTGTGGTAGATTTCAGTCAGAACCAAAGCAATCACACTTCATTGCTGCTAAGCGTATTCTGAAATACTTGAAAGGATCTCAGAACGTTGGTCTTTGGTATTCCAAAGATTCAAATTTCAGCTTAATAGGATATTCAGACGCTGATTATGCTGGCTGTAAGATTGATCGCAAAAGCACCAGTGGAACATGTCAATTCTTAGGTGAAAGATTGATCTCTTGGTTTAGCAAGAAGCAAACATCTATTGCCACATCTACAGCTGAAGCAGAATATCTTGCCGCTGGAAGCTGTTGTGCTCAAATGCTCTGGATTCAACACCAGCTCAAAGACTATGGCATTCAAGCTGTTGAATCTTCGATATTTTGTGACAACACAAGTGCAATCGCTATAACGTATAATCCAGTTTTGCACTCTCGAACAAAGCACATTGATATAAGACATCATTTTATTCGAGATCATGTTGGCAAAAAGGAAATTCGGATCGAGCATATTTCAACAGAACAACAAGCTGCAGATATCTTCACCAAACCACTTCCTGAGGCTAAGTTTAATTACTTTCGTCAAATTCTTGGTTTAATAGATTTATCTTGATGTTTTTAGAAGTATCTTTCTTTTAGTTATCTTTTAAAGATTGTATGCTGGCACAGATCGATAATACAATTATCAGAACGACACAGACCGGTCCGAACTTTCAGACCGATCTATGTCAAATCTGATGTTATCCCATGATCTGTCTGGTCAACAAATCTTTAAATAAAATAATTGTTTAAAACAGCCCGGACTGATCGCAACTTTTAACCGCCTTATCTCTCTTTTATCCTGACCGTTTATTTTGAATTATTTAATGACCAGTCATCGAGATAAAGACACGTGTCTTCTCTCTCTTATTTAGAGGGCTGAACATTTCATTTTCATTCACTTTTTACAATTTACCGCTGTCTGCTCTCTAACTCTCTCATATTATTTTTTTTAAACTCTTCGTATTTCTCCATTACACTCAAATGGCCACTATCACTCACAACTCTCTCTCCGTTGAGTTCGATGATATCTACAGGGCTGAAGATCCAGAGATGGTCTCTATTTTCAAAATTTTGGAATCATCTGGATTAAGGAATTTTCTGGAATGTGGCACGGTGGTTTACGAGTCGGAGATTCACGAACTGTTCGCTAATGCTGTATCACAGAAGACATCCATCTCCACCTCCGTAAAGGGCAAATCTTTTGAAATCTCTCCGTTGACGCTGGCCAAGACCTTTGGTCTTCCCAACTCCGGACTGACTGAGTTTGGCCAGATTTCTCAAGCTTTTCTCACAGCTCTTCAGGGGAGGGTATCCATATTTGGCCACCGCCTGCAGCCTTCATTCAAGAAGAAGGAAATGTTCTTTCATTTCCAGGTGTTATGCGAGATCGTTGGCAAGCCATTATTGGGCAAAGCCGGAAGCTATGATGCTGTTACTGCTGAGAAGTTCCGGGCCATGGCTGCCATTCACTCAGACCAGAAGATGAACTGGTCTGCAATATTATGTGGAGTTCTACTTGAGACAGTCATCGCCTACAAACATGCTGTCTGTTTTGCTGTGCCTTTAAGAAAGCTACTGGAGACGATGGACATCGAGCTGGGGAAGCCATCCGCTCTAAGTCCGTTCAAAATTCTCAACTCTAAGGGACTAGCTCTCCTGAAGTCCAAGAGTGCTCCGCCCACTCCTACCGATCTGGTGGCCGTCAAGATTGAGAAAGGAGAAGAACAAGCTGCTGCTCGAAGACCTCGAGTCAAGCGCAAATTAACCATTCAGACCGACTCCGAGGAAACTCAGTCTGCTCCTTCATCACCAGCCAAGCCCCTTCCCAAAAAGCCAAGAACCCAGATCACCAAGCCACACAAAACCTTACCTCTCAAAACCCTACCCATTTTGCCTCCCACAAAAGCCACCCCTGCACCCCAACCTACAACCCAACCTTCGACAGCTTCAACCACTGCACCCAAAGTGACCATCCGACTCCCTCTGCCATTCCCGTGGTCAAAGGGATTGTTATCACTGAATTGGGAGACTACACCCAATCAGGGATCAAATCTCCATCTTCCACCGGCAAGGGCAAAGCCATTCTCACTGAACCCCTCTCCTCCAAACCCAAATCTGCCGCGCAAACAGCCATTGACATCACTATGGAGGAAAGGTCCAGGCGCTCATTGTGGTCTTTGATGAATATGTCGAGTACAGAACGATCAATCACATTGATATGTTCTTCGGCAAGCTGCGAAGACTGCAGAAAATGGAAGAAGAAGTCCTTAAGGGGACAGAGACGGATGATGTGAGAGTCGCGGTGCTTCGCAAAGATCTCTTTCAGGCCAACCATAGATTCAGACTGGCGAATTTGCACTTGGCCGCTAAGAAAGCAAATTTCGATCCGAGCACTCCAACTGCCAAAGATGATGGTGCTGTTATTGCTCAACTGGAAATGGATATTCATGCTCTTCACTTAGCTGTCTGATTTCAACGACAGAAGCTCAGCATATCCACTCAAGTACCCAGCCCGGATCATCCATCTGCAAGCAAGACTCTGGCAGAACCTTTCATAGAGACTGTTCCCTCTGGAGCAGCAGACCAGACAGCAGATCGAACAGTGGACCAGACAGCAGATCGAATAGCAGATCAGACAGCGGAGTAGCCAATGACTAATGCTCTGTCTGCTATAGAAAATGAACCCTTGAATGTTTTGTTGGACTCCCCATCAACGTCTATTCCTCTGGGATCATCAGTCTCCCATGTTCAACTCAGTCCAACCGCCGCACTTACAACAGTTGTCTCACCAGAGTTCGTCGATCAAGATCTGGTGGTGTCCAACGTTGTTGTAGCTTTACAGGTTGAGGGGCCTTCGAGACCTAGCACTCCTCCAGAATCATCTGCGAAAGATATGGCGTTCTTAGAAGATTTTTCTTTGGACTTGGTCACCCTGATCCAGTCCGAAACACGCCAAGCTGCCTTATCTTCACTTATACCGATTACTGAAGAAGCTGATGACACCCTGTCGTCATCTGATCACTCTCCAAGCCGTCTCTCTGACGCACCTCCATTCTTGGCTAGGACCCTTCAGCACTTATCTGATAACTGCCTATCTCTCTCTCAATGAGTCATAGAGGTTCATCAAAGTCATCGGACCACTGTCTTGGATTTTGATTCTTTTAAAGAGAATATGACAGCCAGTATTATCAGCCTTCAGCGAGGACTGAATGATCTGTTCTCTCAGCAAGCTTCTTATAAAAATAGCCTGAGAAAAGAGCAGATCGAGCTGGCCACTGAAGTCAGAGCATCCATCGCCAATTCCCTTCGTGCTCAAGACACTCGTCTTGACACTATCAGCGCTCAGCTAGCACAAGTTGTCGATTTTCTTCAAGATATTGCTGCTGACAAAAAGGGGGAAAAGAGAAAAGACTTCAAGCATCAGTCTCAGTCTTCAAGAAAGTAGAAGTTTCGTTGCTTAAATCAGACTGTCTGTATATAAGATTTTTGTGATCAATAAAAATCTTCCTTTGTTGATTAAGTCCTTGTTCATTTATTTTGAACTAAAAACGGGTTAAAAGACTGGATAAAGATTTAGAAGCTAGGTTTTGTCATCATCAAAAAGGGGGAATTTGTTAGTTCCGGATTTTAAAGATGACAAAATATATCAGACCGGATCGAGAGAAATCAGACTGACCAGATCGATCGCTCAAAACAGATCAAGCTGATATGGTATATCACAAAACAGAACGGATTGATGGAAATCAGCCTGACCAGATCGAAGCTTCAGATCGATCTCAACTTCTATCAGATCAGAGCAGTCAAGGCTGAATAAAGATTGGTTCTTCAGTCCGAATCATTAACGGCTATTTATTGAAGCATTTAATGTTACAATTAATGAAGAAAAAGACCAAGGACTGAAGATTACCATAAAAGGTAAGAAGACAAAGAAGAGCTTACCTGACAGTCGCCGAAAACATGAACCAAAACGGCAAGTACCCTAAAGAAGAAGATTGTAGCTTACTCAGAGTTTAAGCAGAGTCAAGAGTTGCATATTAAGGGAAATAATGTCGTTGGTACATGCAACTATAAAAGGATGCAACAGAAGAGCTCAAGTAGGAGTCTGATCAATCGAAAAACGCACAAGAAAGCAAAACAGCACAAGCTTACAAGCTCAGACTTTCTCGAGCTGAAAATCTTCATAAGCACAAGTATATTGTAATATTTGATCATTTAGGATCATTGTGTGCATAGACTAAAGTCTATCTTGTGTATTCTGTATTGAAATATAGAAGTGAGAAACAATTGTAACTGTCAGACAGAGTGTGTCTGAACAGATCGAGAGACTAGGAGTTTCAGTCTGGTAGTGAGCTAAATCCAGCTGAATCGGGTTTGTACAACAGGATTGTATAAATCAAAGTCTTCTAGTGGAATCCTTCCTTAATTGGAAGAAGGGGAGACGTAGAAGGATTACACCACCTTCGAACTTCCAGAAACATATTCTGTGTTTTATCATTCTGCACTCGTTCTATTATTCAAGCCATCGAGCCGTTCTTACTAATTTAAGAACAGACCGTTCCGCACTAAAATATTCAGTGGTCTGTTCTGCAAAAGAGTTGATTAAGAAACAGATTTCTTTCACTAATCCGAAAGAAATCACAAGGGATTAATTTTTAATAGGAGTGTTCATTCACCCCCCCCCCCCCCTCTAAACACTCCGGACCGATCCTAACATATGTTATTTAAGAATAAAGCTCATTTGCAGTCGGCAGTGAAGGACTTCTCCATACGGGTTGTTAGACGTGAGTACCATGTTATTGAGAGCACGACAAAAATACGGAAAGTAGTTTGTAGACACAATTCTACGGTTATGTCATGTGGGTTCGTTCGGAAAGATCATATGTATGAGAAAATTTGTACAACAGACGGTTAAAGATAAATATGGCTTCGAAATCTCATATCATAAGACATGGCATGGTTTGAAAGCTGCTCGGGAACAAGTGGGAGTGCTCAGTCACACAATTACCGAAGTATATGTCTCCCCTTAAACAACACAATGAGGGCACAGTCATTGAGTGGGACCATATTGACACTGACGTACCTAATCAAAAGATCATTAAATATGTTTTTTGGGCGCTCCGGCCGTGCTTAGAAGGTTTCCGTCATTGTCAAAAAGTGATAAGTGTTGACGGTACATATTTGTATACAAAATTGATGGTAATCAACAGGTTCTGCCTTTGGCTTTCGCGCTTGTAGATGAAGAGTCACTGTCGTCTTGGAGATGGTTTCTTCATATGCTCTCTAGACACATTCTTAGTGGTTTGGATGGCATATGCCTTATTTCTGACAGACACCAAGGTATTCTCCGAGCAGTTCAATGTGAGCCTCAATTTAAGCCCCCCAATGGCTTTCATCGTTTTTTACTAAGACATGTATGCTCTAATTTCAACAAACAATTTAAAAATGTAATGTTGAAAGATATGTGCTGGAAAGCGGGTACAACTCATCAAACTAGGAAGTTCAACCGATACATAGAACAAATCAAAAGCATCAATGAGGGAGCATTCAATTACCTTAGTGGAATTGACCAAAGATATGTGCACGACAACCAACTATCGGTAGGGGGCGACCGGAGGATAAGACGGTCAATTAGCTCTGATACTCCAATAGATGCTCACGAAGACATCCCTCCTTTTACAACTGGCACATAGGATGCAGGTGGTGCATCCACATCGCATCGTCCATCATTCCACTATGATGAAGCATCTTCTGACTACCACGTGCCCCAAACTGCCCACCAGGAAGAGCCGTCCCCATATACTCGTATATACCAGTTCCAACCCAACCATATGGTGGATTATCATATATTGATCTAATGCTTGGAGTATCTGGTTCTTCACAATTACGTCCACATTTTGATGTCTCGCATGTTGCATTCTCTTACTTGACTCCACACTATCATGATATTGGTGAGTCCAGCGCCAGGATTACACCTGATGAAACACAAACAAATAATGATGGGGAAGCTGAGACATCTAGAAGACCACAAAGACAGATACATGGACGTGGTTGTGGGACCGGAGGAAATATTTAGAGTTTCAATAAATAATATTGTATTTTTATGACGGAAATATAAATAAATATTTACGTTTATCTATTGTTTCAAATAATCTAATCATTTAAAAACTATTTCTCCATGGTTTATAAATTTTGTCCACACATTTAAACTATTTTTAATTTTTAAAATTGTCGTAAATTCTAACAAATATTTATAAAAAAAAACTCGTTTTTTATAACTCAAATAAAATAAATTTTTATAAATATAATAAAGAAACGTGTTTAGAATCACGTTTCTTGATGGCTTTTTTTTAAAAAATAAGTTTTGTAAAAAAACATGAATACAAGTCACGTTTCTTCATTTAATTTTAAAAAAAATATTGAAGAATCGTGAATTGGTATCACGTTTTTTTAAAAAAGCGCTATTCTAAACCCCGTTCCGTTTCACCTTATTTCCGTAACACCTATCTTAATTACCTTATTTTTCAAAAAATAATTCATTTTTATTTCATTAATTAATTTAGCCCATTTTTCCTGTCTGCATCTTCACCTACTGTCTCCCTCTTTACATGTCCACAAAAAAACCCTAACATTCAGCAGTTCTTTCTCCAATCAGCATGAATAACAGTACAGTGGGAAATATAGGAAAACTTGGTACACATCCTTAAGAATTAAAATCCACCAACTATCATTTTTTCCTTATTTGCTCAAACAAACTAAATAAACACTACTCCACCTTCTCTCCTATCTTGCATCTATCCCATCAATTCATCAATCTTTACTCCATAAATATTGCTGTCTACGAATATATCAATCAAGAAACCCCGATTTTCTTCAAACTCTTCTACTTTAGTGCTGAATTCAATGTTCTATTCTGTGTAACTGTGTTCGAGAAAATCTAGGTTCTATCTTCATGTCAAATCCCAGCTCTCTGTCATGTTTTATGTGTTTATGCACATGAGTAAATGATTAGTTGATTCATTGTTGCTTGCCCTCTTTCTCGCTCTGTTTTTAATGATAATATTTGAATTCTGAAACCCTAGAACGAAACTTATTGAAGCTGGTGGTGTTGATCTGGATGCAATATATCTTTAACTTGTTAAGGAAGCTGATGGGATATTAGCTAAATTGCCTGACTTGATGATTCTTGGTTTCTTGATTAAACTTCTGTTAATTTATGGATTCATCATCTTTTCAAGAAATGGAAAACTCCAACTCCGAAAACAGTATCGGCAGCATGAACACCTGCAACACTTCCTCCTCAGCCGGAGATTCGTCATCCGGCTCCACAGTCAGCCGCTACGAGAACCAGAAACGCCGAGACTGGAACACATTCGGCCAGTACTTACGAAACCACCGCCCGCCACTCTCTCTTAGCCGCTGCAGCGGCGCGCACGTGCTGGAATTCCTCCGGTACCTCGACCAGTTCGGTAAAACCAAAGTTCACACCCAAGTCTGCCCTTTCTACGGCCTCCCCAACCCGCCGGGCCCCTGCCCCTGCCCGCTCCGACAAGCCTGGGGCAGCCTCGACGCACTCATCGGCCGTCTTCGCGCAGCTTACGAGGAAAACGGAGGCAAGACGGAGACAAACCCTTTCGGAAGTCGAGCTGTACGGCTTTACCTCCGAGAGGTGCGTGATTTACAGTCTAAAGCCAGAGGGGTTAGCTATGAGAAGAAAAAGCGGAAGCGCTCTCAGCGACAGTTGACCGCGCCGCCGCCATCTGAACCACAACCACCAGGTGAAGGCTAATAATTATGAACAGAACTCTAGGTCAAAAAAATCTGCCATCACTGTTGGGCCAATTTCCATGATCGTACAATGATCTTTACATTCTGCACTTCCTTTTTAAATCCATCTTAGTGTTGAATTTTCTTTGAGTTTCATCAAGAACTGATGGTAATTAATCAAGATCTTAGTGGGTTGCTTTCATTGAGCTAAAGCAGTGATAGAAATCATTATCAGCAATTTCAGACAAGTAATAGTGGCTCCTTCTATTTCTCCTGTTCAACTAAATTTACCAGCTTCATTGTCTGAATAATTAAAACTTGTCACTGTTTGGCGAAGTGATAGTTCAAGAAGAAAGTGTGTTGATAATGGAGTGTTCCAATTGAAATTTTAGGCAAAAACTTCCACTATTATGAGTTTTTATATATTTTGGATCAAATTTTCAATTCCGTTTATGATACAAGTTTCTAAAAAATTACAATATATATTTCTTTCATGGAAATAACAATATTCAAATAGGTATACACTTGAGATGAAAACCCTTTCAGCACATTTAGTTTTAACTTTTAAGAAACTAAAACAAGAAAAGAAAAAAAAAATTGACACTTTGCAAATATAAGCTAAAATAATGGGCTACTCAAGGGTCCTTTAAACTAATTAATTAATTAAAGAAAGTGTGTCATCTACTAATTCTAAATCATATTACTATTCAAATGAAAAAATTCAAAGGAAAATTTAAATGTGATGTCACGTAATAAGGATTTTTCTAATGCTAGTCCTAAATTTTTAGATGTTATCAAATATAGTCATACAAAATTTATTTTTAATAAAAAATAGTGTCATATAGATGTCTTTAACAAATTTTGTCCCACAAAACTAATTTTTTTAACAAAAATACTCTCATAGGTTTGATTTTTGATTAAAACAAAAAGTTTGAGACTTGTATTGATTAAAAACAAAAAAATTAAGATTATTTTTTATTAAAAACAATTTTCCTTCGACTATATTTAATAAGTTGTAACAGTTTTGTAATTTACCCCAAATGCTATTATAGTTAATTTAATAGAAATATATACATAAATGTCTAGATTTTGAAAAAAAAAACTCAAAATTTAGGATTTTTTTGCTTGATTATTCGCTACACTCTCGCCTAGAGAAATCTATAGTTAGATCCGAAGCCACGGAAAAGGACAAAGATAAACTTCAATCTCTTTCTTTTTCCCAACATTTATGACAGTTTTTTCTTCATTAACATGGACTACTATTAAAGTGCGCTTGACATATTTGAAAAACTTGATAATCTTTTTTCTGAATTATGTACCAATTTGGCCGACAACAAGCATATAACCAGCCAAAACACAGAAAACTACGTACACATGGAAATACTTATATACATCCGATTTGTGTATCATTTATATACCAACTCAATATCAAAATATAATATATTTTATATAAAAAGACATAAACTAATATACCAATCATTTTAGACCAATCATATTCAATTGCTCTTGAAATCGGGTCGATTTTCCAAAATTACCAAGGATATATTTCAAAATTACCAAGGATATTATTGTGGAATACATTTGACGTACAACAAATGTTTACAAATTATCTGTTGCTCCTATAATACATCATAAACTATATACTGGACGAATCTATAACTTTTATTAGAGGATAAAATATAATCTCATAAAAAGTGAAGGAGCAAAAGGAATTTAAGGATGTCAAAATATAATTTAAGGGGGGAATATACAATTTTTGGGATGCAAATGTAACTTTTTTTAAAACAAAAATTTTAAGTAATAATTTTTTGGTGTCCGGGCTTGCTCACATTTTCCAGAATTTACATCCTAATAACAAAACTTGCAACGAGGAAAACAACCCAGAGAAAAAGTAACTGGTGTACGAAAGTTATAAAAAATAACTAATGCATGAAACTTATGAAAGTAACTGGTGTACGAACCTTATAAAAAATAACTGGTGCATGAAACCTATATAAAGTAACTGGTGCACGAAACTTATATAAACTAACAGGTGCACGAACTTATAAAAGTAATTGATACACGAACATATAAAAGCAACTGGTGCACGGACTTGTAAAATTAAATGCTAAGCTTAACGTGGTAAAATATATGCACCTAGTTTGTTCTTGCATAAGTTACTTTTAGGATTCGTGTACCAGCTAATTTTTTTAAGTCTCTGTACAAGTTACTTTTATATGTTCGTGCATCAATATTTTTATAAGTTCGGGCACCAGTTAGTTTAAAATTCGTGCACCATTTGGAGAAATTTATTCACATAAGTCAGCCAAAAATACAAGTGTGCAACAAAATCCATGGTTGAGATAACTTTATTCACATAAGTCCTTTTTTAACTTTTGTTTTATTTAAGTCTTTTAGTTTACTAAAATAGCACTACTTTTCATCTCCAACATAATTAGGATTTTAAACCCATGATACACTGTTTCTCTCACCTCACTCTCCTTCTTCCCACCACATTTATGCCGCCACACCATCGTCCACTCCGAACACCTGTCGCATCTCCGCCATGAGGCAAGTTTCGTCCCTCAATGTACTTTGTTTTAGCTGTATGTTCATTCTCAATTTTATGAGTTACTGTGGCTGAATTCTTTTTCAAGAAACGCTGTTTTCATCACCAAAATCCTAAAAATTGGCCTAGCTGTGAAGAAGTGAGGAGCTAGAGATGTGCTGGTAAGATATTTGTTGGATCACTTTGTTTTGGTACAATAAAGGAGCACAAACGAAGAGTCAAATCTACGCTTACAAAGTCAACCGATATATCCAAAGTACCTCTACCAATGATGATGATGAATTGAGACATTATCAAAAATGGGAAAATTGTTGGATATCAAGTTTTGATATATAGCTACTGAGCAGACTACCGAGGAGTGTAATCTACCGACCACAATAAGTAATGGGTTAAGTCTGCTGATGAGTTGAACATAAGTCTACCATAGTCTACCGACTACATAAACACTCATCAGTCGAGTTAATCTACCGATACCGATGAAGTGTAGTCTGCTGACTACTACTACTCTACCGACTAAAGAAGAAATGTTTTGTGGAACAAAACATTACCGATGAAGAAGCATCAATAGAGTATTTCAAATGTTCTCTGTACTGGTCAACTAGTTGTTATAAGCTGTAAGGGGAAACTTGTAGATTTGTAGGAGCGCATTAAATGCTCAAGTACTATTTTTGGCTAAAGACGAAAATGCATTTAATGCTGATCAGTATGGACTCTGGTATCTGCAGATATCATCGTTGCATCATTCAAGTATAAAAGACCCAGATCCAAGAACATTTGAAATGATGTAAAGGATGTTGGGGATGCACAAGATGCAGAGATGCACGATGATGCACATGAGAGGAAATGTGAATGATATACTCTTCAATGAACAATCATTAAGCATTTCAGAATCTGTGGCAACCATTTGAAAGAGCTTAAGGAAGATAAAGCTCATATTCATACCGCTTTAATGCCATATCAATTCCATAAAGAAGCAGTTCCAGGCACCGAGTCAATGGCAGATCAGATCTTCAAAGAGATCATCAGTGCCGTGATTTTGCAACACTTTGCAAAATCATTTCTCTCACTCTTTACATTATTTGTTATGCTTTAAGTGTCTAAATAGAGTGAAGCTTGGTTGCTTTATTGTAATTTGTGACTGTGTATCAAACTGATTTGTGTAGATCCAAGCTGTAAAAGTGACCTCAGCTGCGGAGTTGCTAGGAGTTTCAGTCTATGTGCGTAAATCTAGGATTGAATAGGGTTGTACAATGAGATTGTTTTACTCAAAGTCTTCTAGTGGATCCTTCCTACAAATGGAGAATGGGAGATGTAGAAGCGTTGTGCTTCGAACTTCCAGAAACAAACATTGCATCGTTTATTTTGTGCATTTACTTACTACACATATTAATTGTTGGTGTCTACTCAGGAGACTATAGACATATTGCTTGCCAGTAGACATCGGGTTATTCTTTGCCCAGTAGACGTTGTCTACTGTATTCAGTTCAGCAGATCTCGTCTACTGTGATCATTTCAGTAGTCTACTGTATTCTTCATTAGTCCGGTAGACCTTGTCTAAAGTTGTTATTTGTCCAGTAGACTATCGCCATCAACTCAACTTATTCGCTGTTCCAGTCGAGTTCTTTCCGCACTTACTCGGTTACTCGACTGAGCAGTCTTTAAACAAGAAATCAGCTTTTGGTTGGTAACACGACCAAAGCATATTTTATAAGTAGAGTCGGTGCAGATATATAACCCCCTTCTATCTGCACACCCGATCCTAACAAGTGATATCAGAGCCAGGTTTTCTTGTTTAATAGAATACTCGATCTGATGGCTTCAGATTTGTGCAGTATTCCACTTGCTTTCATTTGAAAATATTTTTTGTGGAATATTATTTTGCAGACACTATGATTTCATCAGTGGAGTTTGAGCTTCAGCAGACTATGTCTTCTGAGAAGCTCCACCGATGAATAGTTCTTGATCAGTAGATATTTTTCCTGATCTCAACAGAAGATGGATTGGGGAAGTTATCTACTCTACCAACGCTTAATGGCTTTATCTTTCTATCAAGAACCATCATCTGACTTTATTGCATCTATTCTACCGACATCAATTTTTCATTAGTCAAGCTGTGGACAACGACCAGAACAAATGATGTGCTCATTGACAAAGTCAACCGATGATCATTCTAGGTCAATTGATCAGACTCCGTAACATGTTGGGCCTTATTATTATCAGATAAGGAACCATCAGCTGAGGGAGAATACCAGCTGAGGAGGAACAAGAACAAAATCAGATCAGGAGAATTTTGCTAATCAGATGATATATTTTGCACATTTTTGAAGAAATGTTCAAGTAGTTCATTTATTTTGAAAATACTTTCTGGAACTTAGATTCATTTATTTTGAACTAAGTATTTGATGCTTCCGTTCATTTATTAAATGTCGACCTCTACCAACTCCATCAAATGAGAAGTTCATTTATTTTGAACATTATCTCGCAATAAGTCAACCGATGTACCCAACATAACAAATCAGAGAAACGATTATTTGAGGGGGAACATCTGTTGCAGGTGAAGAAGATCAGCTGAGCATACTATATCTATTTTAGAAATCTCGAAATTCAGTTCATTTATTTTGAACTCGACTTCAGACAGCAGACCTCTTTACTTGGAGCAATAGACGTTGAGCAGTAGACTCAGCCAATAGGCGTCGACCAGTGGAATTCAAACCAGAAGAGAATCCCTACTAGGGTCTATTGGAACCTTAGCAAGTGGACTACCCTGCTGCATTGAAACACATCAGCCGAACAACTATCAGTAGAGCTTATTGCTCTTAGTCAGTACCGATTGTCCACGTCTTCCAATCAAACTATCAGTAGAGCTTATGCTTTGTTAGTACCAAAAATGGGGAAATTGTTGGATCACTTTGTTTTGGTACAACAAATGAGCACAACCGAAGAGTCAAAGCTACGCTTACAAAGTCAGCATATATATCCTACCGATGATGATGAATTGAGATAATATCAAAAATGGGGAAATTGTTGGATATCAGGTTTTGATATATGTCTACTGACCAGACTACCGATGGAGTGTAATATACCGACCGCGATAAGTAATGGGTTAAGTCTGCTGATGAGTTGAACAGAAGTCTATCATAGTGTACCGACTACATAAACACTCAACAATCGAGTTAATCTACCGATACCGAGTCTCCTGACTACTACTACTCTACCGACTAAAGAAGAAATGTTTTGTGGAACATTACCGATGAAGAAGCATCAGTAGAATATTTCAAATGTTCTATATACTGATCAACTAGCCGTTATAAGCTATAAGAGGAAAGTTGCAGATTTACAGCAGCGCATTAAATGCTCAAGTACTATTTTGGGCTAAAGACGAAAATGCATTTAATGCTGATCAGTATGGACTTTGGTATCTACAGATATCATTGTTGCATCATTCAAGTATAAAAGACCCAGATCCAAGAACATTTGAAATGATGCAAGGGATGTTGGGGATGCACAAGATGCAGAGACGATGATGCACATGAGAGGAACTGTGAATGATATACTCTTCAATGAACATTCATTAAGCATTTCAGAATATGTGGCAACCATTTGAAAGATCTTAAGGAAGATAAAGCCCATATTCATACCGCTTTAATGCCATATCAATTCCATAAAGAAGCAGTTCCAGGCACCGCGTCAATGACAGATCAGATCTTCAAAGAGATCATCAGTGCCTTGATTTTGCAACACTTTGCAAAATCATTTCTCTCCCTCTTTACATTATTTGCTATGCTTTAAGTGTCTAAATAGAGTGAAGCTTGGTTAAGCTTTACTGTAACAGTTATGAATGTGTGTCAAACTGATTTGTGTAGATCCAAGCTGTAAAAGTGACCTCGGCTGTGAAGTTGCTAGGAGTTTCAGTCTGGTAATGTGTGTGTTGTTGCGTGCAAAACGTATCGCAAGCATACAATGTCAAGTTTTAGTATATGGATATGAATACGGATGTCGAACCCACGATGATTGGTCTATAGTATTAATTAAATACTTGCGCTAGATAGTCTTAATCATATTTATAAAAATGAGTAGTGTTGTTGGTTGTCAAATAACGTAAATCACTAACTAGCAATTGCAACAGTTCAAGAGAATTAATTATGAGAAGGATTCTAGAGGTCCGATTTCACTTGATTATCAACTATGTTTCTTATGAGCAATTTATTATAGATTTATCTAGTTAGTAGCCAAGAATTCTTAAGTGTTTCCTACTCACTTTCCCAAGTGATAGTAGAAATTATCATTCAATACCAACTTTGATATCCTATCTAAGATTAAATATTAAACAATATTGACATAATAATTCTTTCAAAGGCTTCAATGGAGTTATACTCTTGTCAATGATATAAACTTCCACGATGTGTTTTCCTATGTTCTGTTCACAATCCACTCTCCCGAAAACAAATATTACAATTAAATCAATGGTCAGTCAATTAAATTGCATTCAAAACAAGAAAACACAAATAAACCATGTGATAAATCATAATATGTAAATCAATCAAACCAAAACATAATATCCAATCAAGCTACGTCTTCCCCCTAGAAAGAAGGGATTAGTTCATCCTAGAATTCATAAAACACATAGACATGTTTGAGACATTCATAAACGAACGAAAGTAAGAGAAACAAAACGATATGGAAGCGATTCTCCGTTCCCAGATAAAAGTCGCCTTCGTTTTGTGATGAAATCCTTGCCCTTGGAATCCTAGCAGCCTCCTCAATGTGTCTTCCCCTTGAAAGAGTGTCAAAAGTCCCTAATATGATTAGGGTAGCCGCCTCTTATACTTTGGGTCCGCCAATTTTAATTGGGCTTTAATTACGCAGCGATCGATCGCCTATTTCATAGCGATCGGTCGCCGCATCTTTTTTTTTCCAGAAATCCAGTCTTAGCGATCGATCGTCACTTTCATAGCAAACGATCGCCAATACGCAAAATTTGTTTCCCAACACACTGTCTCTATAGATCAGTCGCTCCTTCGTGGGGGATCGGTCGCTGCCTCTTTGTTTTCTACAGAGATCGATCTCTGTATTTGTAGAGACTGATCTCTACTCCAATTCTTCTTCTTGGCTCATCTTTTCATCATTCCTTTGACTTGCCTTCATCTTGCTCCACCATTTTCTTGTTATTACATGCTCTTTCCATCATCTTATTCTTTATCATCACCTAACTTCCTAAAAACACAAAAAGAACACAAAACGCATAATTCTGATCGAAAAACCAACATCAATCCAAAAGAAAAGTAAGAAATAATAAGTGCAAAAATGCACTTATCAAACCCCCTAAACTTAGATTTTTGCTGATCCCGAGCAAAATTAAGAACAAAAGAAAATAAAAAAATATGAAAACAAAACAAATTCAAAAGACTCAAGTTGTGCAACGATCAATCATGATTGGCCTCAGAGATTCATGGTCTAGTATTTAACTCAATTTTCATGCCACCCTCAATCAAAAGAGATTTTGGTTCACATATATCAATAGGGTTTTTCATGGTATCATTTGGTTTCAAACTTATTGTCCAATAGAATTATAGGCTTATAACTAGAATTGACAATATTAATCAAAGTAATGAGACGTGTGTGTAGTTGTCAACACATACTCGTCAAACATGGCTCTCCAGAGTCCATAAGCTTAACTTTTGTAACCTTCTTCACTAGTATATTGGACGAATATTACTCGATCAATAGGTCTTAATTAGCTTATATTGTATGACTTTGGCTCATGACTTCAATAAAAGGATAAGATATTCAAAACAAGAGAGTAAGTTAAATGTAGCATTGTTGTCAACTCTCATCTCATAATTCAATTCCTTTTATTGACAATCATCATTTTTGTCTTTTCAATTCACCATCTTTTTTCATCCACCTCATTCTTTCAATCACTTTTATCTCTTCCACTTTTCTCTATGCATCAATGCCCTTTTTTCATTGTTACTCCCGATATATTTTTCAATTATGAACATGGGAGATAATTGACTTTTAAAAGCGCAATAAGGACTTACTCCCTTGAGGATAGGAAATAGTATATAAGCTACCAACAAGGCGGTTGATGTGGGATTTTGAAATGATGATGAATGGGGATTTTTATGTGCTTTTACACATACCATTCGATTTTCAATAAGCTCAAAGGGAGTTATTAAGGAATCAATGATGTTATTAGGTGGCTCGAAATGCTCAAACTGTTCAAAAATTGCCTAGATCATCCCTAGGCCATCTAAAGTCTGTATTTCGCCTCGAAGGATACTCAAGCAAGTTCTAGACTTTTCTCAATTCACATTCAAATTGTATGATTTGACTATCGTGCTCGATTATTGTCTCAAAACCAAGGTAATACCGGAAAAAAAATTTGAATGAGAATCTACAATAGACATGCAATTCATTTGAGTCCACTCATTTTACTTTAAGCTCAAATAGGGCTACTATGGCAATATGTATCAATGAATAAATGCCCAAATCAATTACAAAAATTGTCAATATCATTTATATGTACACTTAGATCACATTCAACTTCAAGTGACAATCAACTGGTTAATAAAATTATAAGCTTCGCCAACATAGCGAACTACGTGTTCAAAATTTCAGCAATTTCTCATCATCGGCCTCACAATTCAATCATATACAACTTATGACTCCACAACTAAGACATCCTATCAATCAAAAACCAACTAATCAGGAATTCAGGTACACCATGCAAGGTATGATAGACATGCAATTCATATGACCCCCCTAAACTTAAGGTTGTGCATTATCCTCAATATATTGAACTGAGAAAATAAGAATGAGGCACATAACTATTTCGACGACCGTCAGTATTCATCATTCTCCTCATCATCCTGATCATGGGGATAAGGTGGAAACTTCGGTGGCTATGGTGGTTGGAGACCTATAAATAAGACGACTTTGGGTAAGAATTGCATCCAAAAAAAAATTAAACTAAGAATCAACAAAACAGAAAATCTAAATGATATAAAACTTGGGTTGCCTCCCAAGAAGCGCTTAATTTATAATCGTCAGCCAGACTTTGTGGCACTTTCAAACATTTGTTGCTCATTGTTTGGAGGGGTCGTGCCTGTCTTTTACCCTCCACACTTGCTTGAACTTATCTCTCTTCTTCTTTAGCTTCTTCACAACTTTTCTGACAGTAGTGACCACTTTGTGCAGCTTTCCAGTCATATCAATCTTGCAACATTGCTCAACTCTCTCAGTTGTCGACATTTGGACCTCCTTATAATCTTTTGGCTTCTCCGTGACATGTGGGGTGGTAGTCATTTAAATACATTAAAAATGACTTTTTCATCTTCAATCTGTATTGATAGCTCACCTCTTTTGACATCTGTTTTCGTTTCCCCTGTAGCCAAGAATGGCCGTTGATGTGACTAGAAATAGACACATCTTTAGCGCTTAATTGTCTACGATTTGGTAGGTTTTGATGGATAATTTGATACGTATGCTACCTAATCGTATATCTGTGTAATTGTAGGTACAATCGAAGAAAACGAGCTAAAAATGATGTATAAAGACCAAGAAAAGACATGGACATGGCAAGGACTCAAAGTTGATCAAGAAAAGGGCAAAAACGTAATTTTGGAGGTGGCGATCGATCGCATGGAAGAGGCAATCGATCGCCTATGGACAGAAACTTTTGCAACAAAATTGACGAAGCAGCGATCGATCGCCACATTCTAGCGATCGATCGTCGAAGAGTCCGAGAATTTGGAAATTAAGTCTTTTACCATGTTTAAAAGATTGTAACCTAATATTTAGCCTCCATAACCTTAAACTCGATTTTTTCTACCTCTTCTTAGACAGATTTTGGAGATTTTAGAATAAGTTAGTTTTTTTTAGAATAAATTTCTTTCAAGTTTTATCAAGAACAACGTGAGGAACGGAACCGGAATCGACAAGCCGGAATCGTGATTCGTCTTAGTAATTTCTTTTCCTTTCTTTATTTAATGATTTCGAATCATATGTTGTTAATTTTAGATTCAATTATGCTAGGCTAAACTTCTAGATTCTTGGTTTAAGGAAGACTTGCTTTTGGATTAAAATCTCTTGTGAGAATTTTGATTTGTTTGTTGAATTTAATTTCGATTTCAATCCTGTTTCTTGGTATCGATTTCAATGATTATTGTGTTTTTTTATTAGATTGATCACCTAGTATTCATATGCATAATCGATAGCTAATTAAGAAGCAAATAAGATTAATAATTACCGGCTGTAGGTGTTATTGAATTCTTAGGAGAAACGATTGGGTAATCAATAATTAACGGCTGTAGTTTCTATTGATGAGATTTATCGAACTCGCTAGTTTTGAAATCTATCATTGATTTAATCATTAACGGCTGTAGTTTTGATTAGAGATTTGATAAGGGTCGGATTGAATGCTGTTTTCTCTTTGACTACGATTAAGGTGGGTAGGAATTAAATTTCCAATCGATGAATATTGAAGGAATTTGAATGTTTGTGATTTAATGATCAAGAGAGAATTTTCCAAAAGTAAAGTTGACCGAAAACCAAGAATCGCTTCGCTCTCATACGTTAAAATCGTTTTAGTTAATCTCGTTAATTAGTTTAATTCGTAAAATTTGCTTAGTAGTAATCACTTGACCCAAAAACCCCTTTTTACTATTTGTTTTTAAATTGACACGAAAAAATACTACCTTCCCTGTGGGATCGATCCCTACTCTCGATACTACATATTTTTGCTATTAACTTGAGGAGGGTTAATTTGGGCGTACGCGATAAACGCTACCAAATTTTGGCGACGTTGCCGGGGAAGGCATTGGTATTAGTTTGTGTTGATTTTTTTTTTATTATTTGTTATCCCGCATTACTACTTTGGTTTGTTGATGAGTATAGGTGGATCGTTTAATCACGAAGATAACTTTCACTACGATCCTGAGATCAAGAGGACACTACATCAAAGAAGAAGTGAAGCAAGGCTGCTTGAAGAAGAAGAAGAGAGGACCACGATGGCTGCAAATCAAAGCTTGAGGCAGTTGGCAAATCCTAACTTGGATCAACAACCTCTCTGCATCACTTTCCCTGCCTTCGCAAATAACGTAAATTTCGAACTAAAATCTGGTTTAATTCACTTATTGCCATCCTTTCATGGACTTGCAGGCGAGGATCCCCATAAGCACCTGATGGAGTTTCATGTGGTTTGCACCACCATGAAACTGACCGGAATTACTGAAGATCAGATCAAGTTAAGGGCTTTCCCTTTTTTTCTCTAAAAGACGCTGCAAAGGACTGACTATTCTACTTACCATCAGGCTCAATCACAACATGGACTGACCTCCAAAGAACGGTTCTGGAGAAGTACTTTCCAGCATCACGAGCGGCCAACATACGAAAGGAGATCTATTCCATCAGACAGTACTCGGGCGAAACATTGCATGAATACTGGGAACGCTTCAAGAAGTTGTGTGCAAGCTGCCCACAACACCAGAGAAGTGCACATTTACTCATTCAATACTTTTATGAAGGTTTGTTATCCAATGACAGGAACTTGGTTGACGCTGCGAGTGGAGGAGCCTTTGTCGATAAAACACCAGAGGATGCGAAAAGCTTGATAGCTAACATGGCGGCCAACTCACAGCAGTTTGGCAACTTTCAAGTGGAACCAGCTCAAAGGAAACAAGGAGAGGCAAATGTGTCCAACTTAGAACAACAGCTCATCAGCCTCACTTCCCTTGTGCGTCAAATGGCCGGAGGAAATTGACAGACAGTGAAACCATGTGGCATATGTTTGGAGATGAGTCATACCACTGATGCATGTCCGGCACTTCAAGAGACATCAGCCGAGCAAGTACATGCAGCAGGGGGATTTCCGGGACAACCCCAACAAAGACATGACCCTTATTCCAACACATACAATCCAGGATGGAGAGAACACCCTAACTTGAGCTATGGACCACAATCGATAAATCATGTTCCTCCTCAAGCGCCACAACATCCTCCGCCATACAGACCACCTTTTCAGAGGGCACAGCAATCCAATTTTCCTTCTACTACTGACAGGTTAGAAGTTATCATTCAAGATCTTGCTCACAAAGTTACTAAATTTCAACAGGAAACAAGATCGAGTATTCAAACCTTGAACACCCAAGTGGGTCAACTAGCCACTGCTCTTAATCGAGTTGAAGCAAACGGATCAACACTCTTCCATCCCAAACAGTGGTGAATCCGAGAGAAAATGCATGTGCAGTCACACTTAGGAGTGGGAAAGAATTGGAGACGCCAGAGAAGACGGAGAAAGAACCTCCCAAGAGTGAGGAAGAAAAAGAAGCGGAAGTTGGAGAAAAGTCTGGGATAGTACACGAGGCACTAAAAGGTAAACCTCCCTCTTTTTCTGAATATAAAGTACCACCCCTTTTCCCCAAGCTTTAAAAGACAACAGGTATGTTCTCTATCCCGTGCACTATTGGAAACACTCGCCTTGAAAAGGCCATGTTAGATTTAGGAGCATCAATTAATGTCATGCCATATTCTATTTATGCTGCTTTACAACTTGGTCCTTTGAACCCTACGGGAGTGGTGATTCAATTAGCGGATAGATCTAGTGCATATCCTAGGGGCTTAATTGAAGATGTGTTAGTGCAAGTGAATGAACTGGTTTTCCCAGCTGATTTTTATATCCTTGACATGGAGAATGGTGATAAAAGTAGCCCCATCTTGTTAGGAAGACCATTTCTCAAAACTTCTAAGACTAAGATAGATGTGCATAGTGGTACCCTCACTATGGAATTTGATGGTGAGATTGTTACATTTAACATCTATGGGGCCATGAAATATCCTTGCAATAATGATGATACTGTATACTCTATTGATGTCATTGATTACCTGTCACATGAAGTTTTTGAGAATATAGGCAAAGAAGAATTGGAAAGCACTCTCACCATGGATATGGAGAAGGAAGAAGAGAACGTCCCCCTCATGGACGAAGTGAAGCACACCATCGATGCGCTGGATGATACACCTGAGCTATTTCAGTCAGGTAACGTTTCTTTTATATCACTGCCTGTTTCTAATGTTAGACCTCTTCCATCTGTTTTGCAGGCACCCACCATCAAGCTGAAGCCACTGCCGACCCACCTTAAATACGTATTCCTTGGTGAAGATAATACATTACCAGTGATCATCTCCAGCAATTTGGGGGATGATCAAGAGAAGGACCTGATTCATGTGCTCAAGGAGCACAAGACTGCTATAGGATGGACAATCGCAGACATAAAGGGAATCAGTCCCTCCACATGCATGCACCGAATTCTACTAGAGGAAGGAGGGAGCCCTACACGTCAGCCCCAAAGGAAGCTAAATCCACCCATGATGGATGTGGTGAAGGAGGAGATTCTGAAACTTTTATCGGTTGGCGTGATATATCCTATATCCGATAGTCAATGGGTTAGTCAAGTTCAAGTGGTTCCAAAGAAGACCGGTATCACTGTGATAAAGAATAAAGACGATGAACTTGTGCCCACACGCATTCAAAATGGATGGCGAGTGTGCATTGACTACCGGAAGCTTAACGCTGTGACTAGAAATGACCACTTTCCTCTACCTTTTATTGATCAGATGCTTGAGAGGTTAGCATGTCATTCTTATTATTGTTTTCTTGATGGTTACTAGGGCTATTTTCAGATTGCAATCGCTCCGGAGGACCAAGAAAAGACCACTTTCACATGTCCTTTCGGCACATTCGCATACCGTCGCATGCCCTTTGGACTCTGCAATGCCCCGGCCACTTTTCAACGGTGTATGGTCAGTATCTTTTCTGAGTTTATTGAACATATTTTAGAAGTATTCATGGATGACTTTACTGTTTACGGTAACTCATTCAAGGACTGCATATCTAGCCTTACACTGGTATTGAAAAAGTGCATTGATACTAACCTTGTTTTAAATTCTGAAAAATGTCATTTTATGGTCGAACAAGGTATAGTGCTGGGTCATGTTGTTTCTGCTAATGGTATAGAGGTAGATAAGGCAAAAATTGATGTTATGCAATCTTTACCCTACCCTACTTGTGTCCGGGATGTGCGCTCTTTTCTTGGTCATGCAGGTTTTTACAGGAGGTACATCAAAGACTTCGCCAAGATAGCTACCCCTTTGTGTAAGCTACTACAAAAGGATGTCCCTTTTGAGATGGATGCCGAAAGCAAGAGAGCTTTTGATACACTGAAAGAGTCATTGACCTCTACCCCCATCATCCAACCACCCGACTGGAGTAAGCCCTTCAAGATCATGTGCGATGCAAGTGACTATGCGGTTGGTGCTGTCTTGGGACAAAAAGAGGGCAATGCTTCACATGCCATCTACTACGCCTCAAAAACCTTGAATGATGCCCAACGAAATTATTCTACTACTGAGAAAGAGCTTTTACAGTTGTTTTTGCTCTTGAAAAATTTAGATCTTATTTACTTGGTACTAGAGTTATTGTTTATTCTGATCATGCAGCTCTTCGCTATTTGATGACGAAGAAGGAGGCTAAACCAAGGCTGATAAGATGGATTTTGCTCTTGAGTGAATTCTACATACAAATCAAAGATAAGAAGGGCAGCGAGACCAAAGTAGCGGATCACTTGAGCCGTCTACCGCATGTGGAGGATGAGCTTTGCTTGAAGGAGGAATTCCCGGATGAGCACCTATTCTCCATAAACGACAATCTTCCATGGTATGCTCATATTGTGAATTTTTTAGCATCTAATGTGCTACCCCCTGAATTGTCTAGGTCTCAACGAGCTAAGATCAAGAGTGATGCCAAGTATTATGTATGGGATGATCCTTACTTATGGAAGAACTGCGCGGACCAAATCATTCGACGTTGCATACCCGAGACTAAGGTAAATGACATTTTAATGATTTGCCATTCATATGCTTGTGGTGGACATTTTGGAGCCAAGCGGACCTCTAGGAAGGTACTAGAGTGTGGGTTCTTTTGGCCCACCCTATTTCGTGATACATATCTTTTCTGCAAGAACTGTGCACAATGCCAATTGACCGGTAATCTCTCCCAAAGAAAGGAGATGCCTCAACAACCCATTCTCATTTCTGAAATTTTTGACGTATGGGGCATCGACTTTATGGGACTCTTTCCTATGTCTTATGGTCATATTTATATACTGCTTGCTGTTGATTATGTGTCGAAATGGGTGGAAGCTATAGCCACCCGTACTGACGATTCCAAGGTTGTTGCAGATTTTATCAAACATAACATTTTCTCTAGGTTTGGAATCCCGAGAGCCATCATCAGTGATAGAGGCACACACTTCTGCAATAGGACAGTGGAAAGCCTATTCAAGAAATACCACGTGACTCACAAAGTCTCCACTGCCTATCATCCGCAAACAAATGACCAGGCCGAGGTCTCTAACCGAGAAATCAAGGCCATATTGGAAAAAATGGTAAACCCGACAAGGAAAGATTGGAGCTTGCGACTAGACGATGCACTGTGGGCCTACAGAACCGCATACAAGACTCCAATAGGTATGTCCCCTTATCGACTGATTTTTGGTAAACCGTGTCATCTCCCTGTAGAGTTGGAACACAAAGCGTACTGGGCATTGAAGAATTTCAACATGAACTATGATGAGAGTGGCGTGCATAGGAAGCTGCAATTGCAAGAGTAGAGGAGATACGACATGAAGCTTACGATAGTGCTAGATTTTACAAAGAAAAGACGAAGGACTTTCACGACAAGATGATATCAAGGAGAAACTTTGAAGTTGGTCAAAAAGTTCTCCTTTACCATTCACGCCTTCGCCTGTTTCCAGGTAAGTTTCGTTCTAGGTGGCATGGGCCTTATTTAGTTATTAATGTGTATCCCCATGGTGCAGTGGAAATTCAAAGTTTGGACACCACTAAGACATTCAAGGTGAATGGTCACCGATTGAAGCACTACTATGAAGGTGTCCAAAATGAAGAAGGAGGGCAAGTAGACATCAAGGTGGCTCTAGAGGATCCACCTCACTTCGACTGAGCACGAGGACTAGCGTCGGGCCACCGACGTTAAACAGAGGCGCTGCTTGGGAGGCAACCCAAGGCGAGTTAGTTTCCTTTCTCCCTTTTATTTTTTATTGTTAGACTTTTCTCTTTTCTTGTATTTTTGCCTTACATTGGGGACAATGTAAGATTTAAGTATGGGGGAGGGATTAGTGGTGTGTTATTGCTTTTATATTACAAAAATACAAAAAAAATTGAAAAATTTGAAAATTTTGAGCTCATAGTTAGTAATGAACACATGCTTAGAATCACTAGCCCATGATGAAACTTAATTGATATCATGCATGCTTTTGAACATAGGTGAATTGTTAACTTTAGAACACTTTGAACTCTAATGCAAAGTTTACCTTAACTTAGTAGTTGAATATTTTGAGCACATTATTGTCATGGCTTGTGAAGTGTGCATAACTTAGTGAAGATTGTGTGAACTTTGTGATAGTCTTAAGAAGTCTCTAATACATGCTAGAACTTAACTACATGCTCTTTGAGGCGTATGTCTAGACTACTTGCAAACATGAAAGTGATTTAGGCAATCTTTGATGCGTTTGAGCCTTTCAAGCCTACCATGTAAACAAATCAATCTCTAGTACCCTTTTTGAGCCTTAATGCAAAAGAATGGTTGTATGCTAAGCATACAAACGAACCCCATTCGACATCCTTTGACTAGCTTATCATCCTTCCCTAATGAGCCTAAATATGAATTCTATCCATACCTTTGAAGGGAGTATGATGTGTTTCATTCGCATGCACTTATGTCATCAATGATTCAAATGTTTTGTGAGCTTGATTGTCAAAAGAATGGAATGCATGAAAGAAAAAGGAATGCCTTGAGAAAATAGATAAAAATATGACTCCAAAGGGAGCCAAGGCACATAAGAAGAAAAATGTTGAAATAAACCTTGAAAAATGAACAAGGTTTGAAAAATTCATGCAAGAAGAGGAGTTTTAGTGTGCATTTCATCATACTCTCTTGTTTGATATATCTTTATCATTTCTTTCATAAGCCAATACCTAGGCCAAGCTACAAGCCAATAAAGACCTACTTGATTTATGTTTGCAAAGTAGCTAAGATAGTGGAGAAGGGTGTGCAAGTGAGCTTATACTTGTGTTAGTGTATGACTTGAACTATTATGGCTTTACATATTTTGTATCTATAATTTGTACACAACACTTGTTTATGAGCACACACACACGTTCACTACTTCGTTGAGTATGAAATGTTTAGGGATTGAACTTGTTCCACTGTTAACTTTTCACCACTTTCATTACTGTGCATGTTAAAATTGTTGAGGCATTAAAGTGAGGACAAGTTGCTTTGTTATGAACCTATAAGCTAACAAAAAAATATTGTTGTTTTATTTGTTTAATCGAGGTCGAGTAAAGAGTAAGTATGGGGGAGTTTGATGTGACTAGAAATAGACACATCTTAGCGCTTAATTGTCTACGATTTGGTAGGTTTTGATGGATAATTTGATACGTATGCTACCTAATCGTATATCTGTGTAATTGTAGGTACACTCGAAGAAAACGAGCTAAAAATGATGTATAAAGACCAAGAAAAGACATGGACATGACAATGACTCAAAGTTGATCAAGAAAAGGGCAAAAACGTAATTTTGGAGGTGTCGATCGATCGCATGGAAGAGGCAATCGATCGCCTATGGACATAAACTTTTGCAACAAAATTGACGAAGCAGCGATCGATTGTCACATTCTAGCGATCGATCGCCTGCGGCTACTGGAGGGAAGCGATCGATCGCCACTTTATAGCGATCGATCGCCTCAAGCTTTTTGCTGAAAAAAAATAATGAAGCGATCGATCGCCACAATCATAGCGATCGATCGCCGAAGAGTCCGAGAATTTGGAAATTAAGTCTTTTACCATGTTTAAAAGATTGTAACCTAATATTTAGCCTCCATAACCTTAAACTCGATTTTTTCTACCTCTTCTTAGATAGATTTTGGAGATTTTAGAATAAGTTAGTTTTTTTTAGAATAATTTTCTTTCAAGTTTTATCAAGAACAACGTGAAGAACGGAACCGGAATCGACAAGCCGAAATCGTGATTCGTCTTAGTAATTTCTTTTCCTTTGTTTATTTAATGATTTCGAATCATATGTTGTTAATTTTAGATTCAATTATGCTAGGCTAAACTTCTAGATTCTTGGTTTAAGGAAGACTTGCTTTTAGAGTAAAATCTCTTGTGAGAATTTTGATTTGTTTGTTGAATTTAATTTCGATTTCAATCCTGTTTCTTGGTATCGATTTCAATGATTATTGTGTTTATTTATTAGATTGATCACCTAGTATTCATATGCATAATCGATAGCTAATTAAGAAGCAAATAAGATTAATAATTAACGGCTGTAGGTGTTATTGAATTCTTAGGAGAAACGATTGGGTAATCAATAATTAACGGTTGTAGTTTCTATTGATTATATTTATCGAACTCGCAAGTTTTGAAATCTATCATTGATTTAATCATTAACGGCTGTAGTTTTGATTAGAGATTTGATAAGGGTCGGATTGAATGATGTTTTCTCTTTGACTACGATTAAGGTGGGTATGAATTAAATTTCCAATCGATGAGTAATTGAAGGAATTTGAATGTTTGTGATTTAATGATCAAGAGAGAATTTTCCAAAAGTAAAGTTGACCGACAACCAAGAATCGCTTCGCTCTCATAAGTTTAAATCATTTTAGTTAATCTCGTTAATTAGTTTAATTCGTAAAATTTGCTTAGTAGTAATCACTTGACCCAAAAACCCCTTTTTACTATTTGTTTTTAAATTGACACGAAAAAATACTACCTTCCCTGTGGGATCATCCCTACTCTCGATACTGCATATTTTTGCTATTAACTTGAGGAAGGTTAATTTGGGCTTACGCGATAAACGCTACCAGGCGTCCCAAGATTAGCGACATCTCCTCGTCTTCCTGTATATCTAGAATAATGAAGTCTGCTGGAAGGTAGAGTTTGCCCACTTTCACTAACACATCTTCCACTATACCGTGAGGGTATGTGAGAGACCTATCCGCCATTTTCAGTGTGATGTTGGTTGGTTTCGCCTTCCCAAGTCCTAATTTTCTGAAAACAGATAGAGGCATTAAATTTATACTAGCTCCAAGATGTAAAGCTTTAAAAGAATAACTACCAATAATACAAGGGATAGTAAAACTCACTAGATCTTTCAATTTCAGTGGCAGCTTCTTTTGGAGGATTACACTGCATTCCTCAGTCAGATTCAATGTCTCAAAGTCTTCCATCTTGCGCTTCCTAGCCATCACGTCCTTCATGAACTTTGCATAATTGGGCATTTGTTGTAAAGCATCAGCAAAAGGAATGCTGATATGAAATTTCTTGAAAATTTCCAAGAACTTTGCAAATTGATCGTCTATTGCCTTCTTATAGAAGCGTTGAGGATAGGCTTATACATTGGAGGTTTCATAGGTTGAGTGTCATGCTTCTCATTTTCGACCTCCTTAAAGGTTTCAACTGACTTTGGAGTTTCTTCATTTGGTGATTCATCACTATGCACAAATTCTGATTTACCAACTTCATTATCACTTCTCAATGTGATGGCGTGACACTGTTCTCATGATTCATACAACTGTTCAGAATCATGCTGCTTAAAGGTGTTGATATCTCCGTCCTTAACAAGGCTGACTTTGCTGGTGGAAAGAACCTTGCCATAAATTTGGATGTCATGTCATCCCATGTCGTGATACTACCAATTGGCAAAGATTGAAGCCAACTTCTTGCTTGATCTCTAAGAGAGAACAGGAACAGACGCAGTCTGATGGTGTCCTCAGTAACACCATGTATCTTTATAGTGTCTGATATCTGAAAAAAAAAACCTCAGATGGAGATTAGGATCACTCAAAGCTGAACCGCAGAATTGGTTTTGCTGCACCATGTTGATCAATGCTGGCTTCAGTTCAAAATTGTTTGCAAAGATGGTCTGGCGAGCAATACCGGAGTAGTTCATCGTTTATTTTCTGCATTTACTTACTGCACATATTAACTGTTGGTAACTACTCAGGAGACTATATACATATTGTTTCCCAGTAGACACCGAGTTATTCTTAGCCCAGTAGACATAGTCTATTGTATTCAGTTCAGCCGATCTCGTCTACTGTGATCATTTCAGTAGTCTACTGTATTCTTCATTAGTCCGGTAGACCTTGTCTAACGTTGTTTTTGTAAGTAGACAATCGTCATCAGCTCAACTTATTCGATGTTCCAGTCGAGTTCTTTCCGCACTTACTCAGTTACTCGACTGAGCAGTTTTTAAACAAGAAATCAGCTTTTGGTTGCTAACACGATCAAAGCATATTTTATAAGTAGAGTCGATGCCGATATTTAACCCCCCTTCTATCTGCACACCCGGTCCTAACAATATTTTTAGTTGTGATTCATTGGTGTCCGGGCTTGCTCACATTTTCCAGAATTTACATCCTAACAACAAAACTTGCAACGAGTAAAACAACCCAGAGAAAAAGTAATTGGTGCACGAAAGCTATAAAAAGTAACTATTGCACGGAACTTATGAAATTAGCTGGTGTACAAAACTTATAAAAAATAATTGGTCCACGAAACATATATAAAGTAACTGGTGCACTATAGTTATAAAAGTAGCTGATGCACGAAACTTATGAAAGCTGGTGTACGAAACTTATAAAAAATAATTGGTGCACGAAACATACATAAAGTAACCGGTGCACGAAACTAACTGGTGCACGAACTTATAAAAGTAATTGATACACAAACATATAAAAGTAACTGCTGCACGGACTTGTAAAGTTAATGTTGAGCTTAATGTGGTAAAATATATGCACTTGGTTTGTTCGTGCACCAGTTAATTTTAAGATTTGTGTACCAACTAATTTTTTAAGTCTCTGCACAAGTTATTTTTATATGTTCGTGCATCAAATATTTTTATAAGTTCGGGCACCAGTTAGTTTAAACTTCGCGCACCAGTTACTTTTTATAAGTTTCGTGCACCAGTTAATTTTTATAAGTTTCATGCACCGGTTACTTTTTCTCTCGGTCGCCGTCTTTGTTGCGGGCATTGTCAAGCTGTAAATTCTAGAAATTAGCAAACAAACGCGGACACCAATGAATCACAACTAAAAAACATCAAAATCAACAAACATTGTGATGGAATGGAATATTGAAGACAAACACACACACATATAGATATATATATATATATATATATATAATTTCAAACTTTAAGCAAATAACCCTAAACCAATACATACCAACTTTGAAGAAGAAAAAAATCTGGAACAAAGTTATGAAATGGAAAATCGAAGAGATGAAGAGAAAACTCAACTGTAATATATACTAGATTTGAAAAAAATCTAGAATGAAATGATGGAATCGAAAATCGAAGAGATAGAATGGGGGAGTTCAAAAACCCTAAGTTAGAGAAACCGTAATTGAAAAGCGATAGATTTTTTACTGAAATTTTGAATGAGGGGAAAGATGGAGATGGGAGAATATGAACTTCGTGTGAATGGATGAATAAGACAAATGTGGTAGAGGATGAAGAAGACAAGTGGGGAGAGATGATGCTATTTTGGTTATTTCTTCCAAAAATAGACCTAAGTGATTCAATGTTTTTTGGGTGGACTAGAGTGAACAACTACCCGCATAGAGTACGCCCGAATTTTTCAATTTAAAAAACTTAACAATATACAACTGGTGTCCCAAAATTATTTTCTATAATAATTAAATTAATTATCTATGTTCTCATCATCATCGTTATTATTATATACTTGTATCATCTATATTATTACATATCTGCTCCTCACAATAATGCAAGAGGGCTTGATGATGTCATGTGACCTCATTTTTTATAAGCTTTTTTCAAAGACCCAAAAATGTCATTTCCCACATTTTTATTGAAATATTTTTATCATTATTACACATGTTTATTGGTCGTCCCCATTTTTTCTGAATATTGATTTCCTATTTTTAACTCCTCATATCCACTTATCTCTCTTATTTATTCCCACTTTTATTGAAAACGGCAACGAAAATTTTATGTCTTACATCAACACTATGTTTCATCTCCACGATTTTTCACGTTTGTTTCATCTCCCTATTTTAAATTTTAAATATGGAATAATATTTCTTTTGGGTTATTATGAACCGATTAGATTACACACGCAACATCAGCGCTACTAAATTATAAAGTGAGAAACTACTTCTATATTAAAAAAAATTTGGTCTCCAAAACACAATAAATTTTTATCTTAAAATACTCCTTTTTCTTCCTTTAGAAAAGAACATCACAAAATAAAAACTTCAATAGGAATAAATTACTCAAATATATATATATATATATATATGCCAACCGTCACCAATTATAAAGTTAAGAAATTTCCTAAAAATATATCAATTTTCGCAATGTACCTTTTTATTTTTTGTGAGGGAATTTTTTGTATATTTTATATTAAAATGATAATTCCAAGTAGCGATGGTACGAGAATCCCGCTTTCCGCGGTCAATCCGATATTCCAATTTGACCCGAAGTGGGGACTTTTGACTTCGGAGCGAAGTCCGAATCCGATGCATACCAAATCCATTCACGTGCAAACCTGTTACTTATGTCGGGTACAGTTGACCATTACCCGCTTTTCTTTTGGACCCGCTCCATTCAACTCAGTCTTGGCACCACTCAAATTATAGTGGTTATTTAAATAAAATAATTAGTCTTTTTTTACCAATGATGATTTGAAACACTCCGAATTCTTGCGGCAAATTATTGTTGGAAATTTGAATCAAATTAAATGGTGTGTCCATTTATGTTGGGGTGTATTTTTTCATGATTAGTTGCTTCCAAATTAAATGGTGTGTCCAGTCATGTTGGGGTGCATTTTTTCATGATGGATGCTTCCAAATTGTGTCTCTTGATGACACCACTTGGTATACTATATAAGAAACAACCCTTGAATGAATTAGACATGGAATTTTGAAAATTCACATCATATTTGAAGATCAAAATTTGAGTAATTTTGTGAGTCTTCATCATTGTTATGGTTGAGCATTTTTAGACCTTTGTGGTTTAAAGGATTTGTGATTTGGAGTGCTCCTATCACAAATCATATTCGTTGTATCTTGGGAGACAAATTGCCAAAGTAAACCGTTAGCACCGTAGCGGGGCAATATTGTCTTAAGGGCAGAGATTCCAAATCTCGCCTCGACATTTCTAATACAAAGCAATTTGTTCTTTTTGCTTGCTACTTTCCTAAGATACACACCAATTTATTTTATACAACAATCTTAAGACAATATTAGCAACAAATGGCTTCGTCGAGTGCAACAACGACTCCAGTTCATCATGGTGGAAGGCCTGAAAAGTTCAATGGGAACGATTTCAAGCGATGGCAATAAAAGATGTTTTATTTGACAACCTTGGAGTTGGCAAGGTTCCTCAATGAGGATGCTCCTACTATTATGGAGAGTGAAACCGACAACCAAAAGAGAGTTGTGGTTGATGCGTGGTATAAAAGCGATTTTCTATGCAAGAATTATATGCTAAATGGACTGGACAACATATTATACAATGTGTATTGTCTAGTGAAGACGGCCAAGGAATTGTGGCAATCCTTGGAGAAAAAGTATAGATCTGAGGATGTCGGCATGAAGAAATTCATCGTTGGGTAACTCCTGGATTTCAAAATGGTTGATACAAAGCATGTGATAGCACAAGTGCAAGATATGCAAGTAATCATGCACGAAATTCATGCGGAGGGAATGATTCTAAGTGACTCATTCCAATTGGCCACCATGATTGAAAAGTTGCATCCGTCATGGAAGGACTTCAAGAATTATCTCAAGCATAAGCAAAAAGAGATGTCTTGAAGACCTTGTGATTCGCTTGAGAATTGAAGAGGACAACAAAATTTCCGAAAGATTACTCACAATGATGTTTGTGATGGAAAGATTGTGCAAACTAGAGATGTGAGAAAAGTATTTTGTTACTTTATCAATATTTCCACATGATATTGTTGTGACTTTTTTGCTATGAAGCAAAAACGAGGCCAGTGAGGTGTTTAAACACTTCAAGAATGAGATTGCAATAAAATTTAGCAAATGAGTTTTGCTATGGGAAATTGTGAGTAGATTATACTTGTGTTGTCTAAGAATTTGACGCTTAAGCTTGAATCTGCATGACTATAAAATCTTGAATTCGAGTTTCTAAGCTTTGTACGCTTAAAACACAAGTGATAAATTGAAGCCACAAATTTTGATTAGGCGTTGTAATATCTCAAATTGGTTCATTTTGAATTTCTAAACTAGTACGCTTATAACATGAATTTGCAAGTTTTAAAAAAACTTGAATTCAAGTTTTCTAAGTTAGTGCGCTTAAATTGCAAAATGTGAACCGAGTTTGTGAATATTATCCAACTTTCAACTTTTGTAAGCAAGTACACTTAAATCCGAAATTTTCAAGAAATAAAAACTTGAATTTGGATTTGTAAGACTATAACGCTTAGAACTTGAAACACGGAAGTTTGAACGCCAGTGCACTTCGTTACTACCCGAAGTTGTGGGGGTTGCAATTCTAGGATTCAATCACTTACCACATTTAGGCAAGGACGAAAACCTTGTGATTGAAGGAAAAGAGAGTTTCCTACAATATTTGAAATGTGGGGGTACTTTGCTAAACTAGAAATGAAGGCCAAAAGTAAAGTCATAATAAAATTCAAATAAAAGACATGAAGAGTTTGACAAATCATGTTGTCAAATACATTAATGAGTGTGACAAATGTGTACACACCTAAGCATATGTATGCTTGTGTATTGATGATATGCTCATTGGAGAAGCAATTTAGAAATCATCAAGTAACAAAGGAAAAATGTTGAAGAAACATTTTGACATGTGTGCATCAAGAATAATGTTTGGAATGAAGTTTCCAAGACACTTGAAGAATGAAATCTCAAAGATTAATTCGAGTTTCAAATTTTAAGCTTTGCTCTTAAAATTCAAGTTTACAAGAAATAGAATCTTGAACTTTGTAATTTTTAAGAATCTATGCGCTTAAATATGAATTGTGAATTAAAATTGAGTATCTCTTTGGTCTCGAATAACGCGTTAAGAACGCTTAAAATTCGATGATGGAAATATCCTAAAAGGATAAAATGATGCAAAAGAGGTAATGTGATTACCAAAACTGAAGATATATTATTTTGGAAAATTCTCATGGAAAACATATAAAGCTTCTTCGGCCGAGTTGCTTTATAAGTTGTTAGAGAAACATCATGTGCATGCAACTAAAATGTGTTGCGATAATGCTATATGATAAAATGATCTCTAGTGGCATAATCATGAGTGATTATGTGAAACCGCGGATCCGCATATAAATTGGTTAACCGAGAGATCATGTGGAAGTTTATCGAGGGGAATGGGGTTAAAACCCTATAATCAAAATCTCATAGTGGATACCCAACTTTGTTGACTGGAGATCCCAAGATCTAGGTTCAAAATGGACAACTAAATTATGAGATTGTATAAACACCTTGGAGAATTAATCTCCGAGCCATTCCTATGATAAGGGGTGTAGCCTGCAAAAAGGGTACGAGGATAGGCAAAATGCCTTTAATGATTCCTAAGACATATAAGAATATGTTGGAGTATAGCGGGATACTCTTCTAGGAGATCACCTACGTAAGTGCGAAGTGTGGCCGCTTCAAAGATGTAAAACACTTATGAAACCAAGCGTGGTCCATGGCCGAAACGGACACAACCGTAAGAAACCAATACGAATGTTAGAATTATTATGGTGTGGGTTCAATTGTCTTGGTTTACACCAACGACTAAATAGTTCAAGACTATAAGTTCACTATTAAATCAAGTAAATTCGATTGAATACTACTACAGAAGATTCAAAGCCACAAGCTATCTCTCCTGATGCCATAATAGTTCGTTAAAAGCGCTCAATTACATATACGCATTAATTTAATTCATGTGGGGGATTGTTGGAAATTTGAATCAAATTAAATGGTGTGTCCATTCATATTGGGGTGCATTTTTTCAAGATTAGTTGCTTCCAAATTAAATGGTGTGTCCATTCATGTTGGGATGCAATTTTTCATGATGGATGCTTCCAAATTGTGTCTCTTGATAACACCACTTGGTATACTATATAAAAAACAACCTTTGAATGAATTAGACATGGAATTTTGGAAATTCACATCATATTTGAAGATCAAAATTTGAGTAATTTTGTGAGTCTTCATCATTGTTATGGTTGAGCGTTTTTAGACCTTTGTGGTTTAAAGGATTTGTGATTTGGAGTGCTCCATCACAAATCATAGTCGTTGTATCTTGGGAGACAAATTGCCAAAGTAAACCGTTAGCACCGTAGCGGGGCAATATTGTCTTAAGGACAGAGATTCCAAATCTCGCCTCGACATTTCTAATACAAAGTCAGTTGTTCTTTTTGCTTGTTACTTTCCTAAGATACACACCAATAAATTTTATACAACAATTATTATATGCATCGAGTTTGAATTACACCAACAGAAAAAAAAAAAAAAAAAAAAAAAAACTAAGTCAAACAATGAGGGCGAAGGAAGGAGTGTGCAAGAGACAGTCACACCCCGTCAAAAATATATACATACATATATATATACATACATATATATATACATACATATATATATATATATATATATATACTACGTTAAATTACAACATCCATTGTAGTGTAATGATGAGTTTTCCAGGTTGTCACTAGGGAATCCCGTGTTCTCGACCAGCTACAAACAATTTTTGCAATTTTCAAATTCATTCATACTAAATTTATGTACTAAGTTATTGACAAATGAAAATAAAACCTCAAACGCACCACAAATTCAAAATTTAATCACCTATACGCAAAAACCTGCATCTAACAGCGAACTGCAAAAAAAAAAAAAAAAACACAACCTGAAGAAAGCATTTTTGGAGTAGAATTTTGCAAAGGAGCAGCTGTAGAAATTTTGGAAGAAAATGAAAAACTGGATTTGGCCTACGAATTGGTTCTAACTTTTTTCCACCCTGATTTATTTTCTAGCTCCGTCCCTGATTTCAACCAAGGTTAATCAAACAATGGTAAACTCATTCTTTTTATGTTGATACACACGCGGGTCCGAGACCCGACTCATACAAATTTTTCATGTTTAATCAATTGAAATCAATAATCTACGTATTTATAAATTTATTTAAGTTATCAGCGTATAAAGTGATCTAAATTGGTCATAAAAGAATAACTTAACCTCATGAAATATATTGTAGATAAGTTATTCCCTCCCAATTTTAAGTGATGTACGGACCTGAAAACATTTGTGGCGATTAAATGTAGGGATAATTACGTCAACACCCCTCGACTTTGACCTAATTACATAAACCCCTCCTCGATTTTGGAAAATTACAGAGACCTTCCCTACAGAGTAACACCGTTAAAAATAATTAACAGAACGCACGAAATGACCTTTTTGCCCTCTTATATATTTGATATATAATTATCAAATCATTACGGATAAACCACATATACTATATATAATATAAACTTATCAAAACATTACATATACACCCATATAGTATAATATACATTACAGTTACACCCCTTATTGTGTCATATTATTTTTATTTATTTTTATTTATTTTTTTATTTTTATTTATTTATTTCAAAGAATTATTTATTAAATATTTTTAAACTATAAACTAATTTACATATTAATGATATTTTAAAACTACTTATATATAAAAATACGTTCAAAAATAAATTCGGTCAGTTCATTTTTTACAAATTCGATTTCGAAGTTCACCCCTAATTGAAATTTATGTAGTTTGTTTTCAGAGTTTAGATTTTTATATCGTTTCTCAAGTTATTAATCATATATTATTTACGTTTTAAATCATTTATTGAAAGTACGATGATTATATATTATCAAGTTTTTAAGTTATTTTTTGGAGAACCAATATTTATTGACGTCAATTTCGAAAATGGCAATCGAACGTATTTTTTTTTAATTTGACTTTCATTTCAGTTTAATTCAAAATATTACAAACTGTCGTTATTTCTAGAAAAAGTTTTTACATGATGTATATATATATAAATTTTGAATTTTTTATGGTATATATTGATATTTTACAGCATTGAATAAAGATGATAAAAATTTAAAATTATTAGGAAAATAAGAAAGGTTTGGTAAGTAATAATTACTTGTGAGAAATAAAATATTGATTTTATTACGATCACGCCCCCCTATAAAATACCATAATTACAAAAACATCCCCTCCAGAAATTTAGGTCAAAATATAGGTCAAAGTTGAATAGGGGTAATTTGGGGTTTTCATTAAAAATATGGGTGGTTTATATAACGACCGTCAACTTTTTTAATGCAGGTCTTGTCTGTAATGTGTAACTTAACTTGATGGGAGGTTTCTGTAATTTTTCAAACATAGGGAAGGTTTCTGTAATTATGTCAAAGTCGATAGGGTGCAGATATCATTATCCCTTAAATGTGTACGCATCACATATTAACTATACATACAGGAAAATAGTTATATCAAATATATGTGCATCAACTAAATATAAGTAATCTAAAATAGTTTGTATGTTAGTTTATTATTATTTCATTTAAAATATGGTGTTTTAACATTGAGTTTGTCTATAAGTAAGGATCAAATCGAATGCATATAAATAATTCACATGTATACACATACTACTATTGATAATCGTGTTGAAGAGATAAATTTCACCAATATTTCTATATTATGAGAGTAATTCACTGATGGAAAAAGAACCATTTAATTATGTGTGGTAATTATAGAGACTTTGTCAAGAAAATATCTCCAGGATACAAAGGGTGGATTCGACCTAATTTTGAGCATCCTACATTGTTGTTATCAAGAAAAATGATCCAACGAAACTATAGAATCCCCCGGGAGAGTCGTCAACAATAGTTTTGAAAGATTTTTCAGTGGAGGAGTAAATGCTTTACAGTAAGGCGCTATTAAATAGCCCAGACTATGCGACGGACGGGTTTTTGGACAGATTCAAATTCAGAAGTTGTGTAATTTGGGAAGTTCTCCGATATCTGATTCCCAGAATTGTTCTTCCCCACGCAAATTTAGCACTCAAGCCAACATGAATTGTTCTTCAACTTAGTCTTTTGCGACCCGGACCACCAGCCCACTGGGTGTCTGGACGGCTTTGAGGTGGCCTGAACCAATCAGATCTCGAAGATGAAACCTTACATCCAGAGGGGAAAGTCGGAGGCGCTTCTTTTCCAAAGTAGCCAACAGCATCTCTTTGTATCTCTTACGGTTAACTAAAGACAAAAGCTCCTTCCTTCCCTTCAAAAACATGTGATCATTAGGATGGATTTCCACATTTCTAACAGCTTGTAGCGTTCATAGTATGCGCTCAATGTTGTGCGGCTCGAATCAAATATTTAATGGATACATATTATGATTAAATCAATAGATGAAAATCCCATTTGGCATCTTGAACATGAAGCACAAAAATGTGATGAGCAGTAATACCTGTGAGAGACCTTTGAGCACCGAACCGATGTTTGGAATTGAGAACCAATACATGTTTCGATCGATAAGTTGGCAAACCTAGAAAAGGAACACTATTTAATCTCCCAAAAAATCCAAGATTCAAACACAGCCTAAATACACAGTGGGAGTCGATATTGGTAATGCAAAAGAAGAAACACATGATTAATTGAGTGATATGATTAATAAGCCTCATAGTTGAACCAGAATGTTATGTAATAGACAATCAATCCCACACAAGCAGTAGTTCTTTCGTGAAAAGTGAAGTCTACTTATACTCACAAGAAGCCCAGCGTTGATTAATTGAGTGATATGATCCTCTTTCACCACTCCTCCCAATGAAAGAAGTGAACACTGCAAAAGATATACAAGCTGCTGTTTTAGGCCAAGTTGCTTATGTAACTATGAGCATTTACACAAGGAAAATATTACTCACAAGCTCTTCATGTCCAATGCTAGTATCCAGCTTGGATCGTATCACATGCATTTTAAACCACTCAAAAACAGTGACATCATTTTGCTTCTTTTCTTGCAACCTTCTCATAACACCTTCAATCTAAAACATTTTGAACACCGGTGTAAATCTTTGACCTTTAAGGATAAGATTCTTCATAAGCAAGACCACAACATATCGTGCATGATAGTTATCTCGCACAAGACAAATTTCAACTATTCAAACACTAAATATACAGGAACTAATTAAATTGGCCAATCACAGACCCAAGAAAAATAAAGTGTTGAAGGGAAGAGTTTTAAAAAACCAACCCGATTCACGTAGTCATCCATAAACATTATGGCATGATCATCCTGTCCAGTATTTAACTTAAATACACGCAACACTTTTTCCATTCGTAAGGACTGCAGATGATTAAGAAAAAAACATAAGGACCACGCATCCATCAATCACGCAACATAGTAAATAGAGCAACACGAAGAAAAAAGGTGAACAAGAATATTTGGTTGAGGAATGAACTTACAAATTTTCCCAGATGGGGATATCGTGAAATGTTAAAGTGAACTTCAACAAGGTTTATATATGCAAAATAGAAAAAGAAAAATATTTCTGCGCTTGTGAGCATTAAAAAAGGCATCAGAGAACAAAATAATAATCATAATCAACATTAGAAGACAATCTTGTGATACATTCCCTTTAGGAGACAATATTTGTCAAATGCATGATAGTTAGTAATGATAAATAAGGAGCGAAAATAGTGATGCATAATTTCAATAATTCAAACAGGCATCAGAGAACAAAATAATAATCATAATCAACATTAGAAGACAATCTTGTGATACATTCCCTTTAGGAGACAATATTTGTCAAATGCATGATAGTTAGTAATGATAAATAAGGAGCGAAAATAGTGATGCATAATTTCAATAATTCAAACAGATCTCAAATCAAGTAAACAGTGAAGCAACAATCACAGTCCAATGAGAAGAAAACGGGATACATCTGTAAGAAAATGCAAATGCTGAACTAGCCACTTTACCTCTAAATCTCGATCTACTTGTGTCCTATCCATTATGCTGCTGTACAATTGTGACCGTAAGACAAAAGGTTGAATTGACATCTGAATACACATAGAACGAAAAAATTGGAAGTGTGAAACAAATAAAATTGAAAACCATGGTTTGCCTCGGAGAGATTTAATAAAAGAACAAATATATTACACTTCCATAACCACAATATTGTATGTGACAGTAAATAAAGCGTTGAGTGTGCACGATTCTTTAGAGAAAATAATAAAATTTCAGGATGACAAGAATTCTATTTCAGCATTCATCAGAGCTTCTTATAAAATTATCCTTCTGCTCTTCATAAGAACCAAAATAGCATTTGAATATACTTATATATCAACATATAAAGGTATTTTTTCACATCTTGATAGATTATACAAGAAAAACGGAATAAGAAAAAAAAAACAGTGATTCATTTTTACAAGGGAAACAAAAACTAACAAAAAGTGCTTCACATATAACAAAAGAAACTCTCCATCTCCCCTACATGTATAATAAAGCTAATCCAGCAACAGATCCATTGCTCTTAGCCATGAAGATTAGAGGAGAATATTTTAGGGCAATTACCAAAAGTTTACTTGCTCGATCAAAGAACTTGTATTAGAGAAAAACAAACTTGACTCTTTTACCACAACATCAAAAAAATAACATCGGATTCTCCACAAGCAGAAAGGATTAATTATGTGAACCCAATCCTAATCCTGAATCAAGAGCGAAGCCTCAATATGGGTCAAGTTAAAATTGACTCAAATGACCAATTTCAGATGAAGAAACAAAGTGGATCAAGCTACTTGAGCAAATCACTTAGTTATGGGCTACGTTTATTTACTAAGTTGTATTAAGGGGCAAATTACATCTGTTTTGGTCGTCAAGACTTGCGTATTTTTTTTAACTTTAAAGTTATTTTATAACCATTTTAATGGGTTGAACTGCCTTATAAAAGCTCCAACATAGGCAAAACCCTGCATTCATGTGATAAGTAACATAGTTTTCTGATTAGCGTTTGATATCCACTGGATTGCCATTTTATCTTTTCCAAGATTTTGATTTGAATCAATTGGGGAGATTTTGATTTGAATCAAATGGGGTGGAGGTCAAGAACATATTTTTTATGTGTAAAACTATTATTTTCTTTAACCAAGCAAAAAATATATTACAGATCCAAAATAGTTGATCTCAAATTCTGACGAGACACTTTTTTGTCCGGATCATTTCAGCTAAATCATCCCCTGTAAGAATCATATCATCTCCATGAATAGTTAACACAGCAATTTTCCATCATACGGGTGTCTCACAATTCATATACCAACGGAAAAGGGAAACTTCGTATACCAAAACTTTTCTTTCTTTTTTTTTTCATTTTTAGAGCAAAAAGCCTTGTCCGTTATGAACAAAATCCAATGATATAAAAGACCTTGTAATTCACGCATGTTGCAAAAATTAAGAAAAAAATAGATCAATAAACTTAAAAGAAAGCTATCAAGACCTTCTCAATGTTTGGAAACTGAGCACGCATCATCTGAAGAGCAACCAGAGTATCACTAAATGCAAAATCCTCCCCTGTAATGAAAAGTATGTAAAAGCAACGTTATCACAATAACGAATCCAAGAAAGTTCTGAAGAAAACAATCAGACAGTAAAACATGGTGAATTCAACATCAGTAGAGAAGGTAGCTATTGATTTACCAAGGGAGGAAGAACGCGGACAATCAGCCACATTTTCCCAATTGATTTCCGCTTCGGATTCTTGATTTCTTGGGCGTTTTCTGCTTGTGGACGGCTGTAAATCCCCCATTTTCTAGCTCACACGGATTGTTATAATAAAATAAAACCCCTTTCTGGACAGTTCTTGATTTTGTAGTCTAAAATATCAATCAAACCCTTTCTTCTTCACTTTTTTTTTTTCTTGGATTTTGTTTTCGAGCTCGAACCTCCCGCGCCTCTCCAGATTCTACTTCGTTCTCTTCTCTCCGTCTTCCATATCCATATATTATTTTGTATTTATAAAAAGAAATCATGAATTCAATTTTATTTTATTATATCAATGAATATTTATTTTATAAATTATTGCTTAGACCGAAAGAATGTACGCATATGAATGAGTCAACGACCATGTGTCTGAATTATTAGTGTAAAAAGTGGACATTCATACTTAAGCACTTTACCCGTAATTTTTCAAAATGTGCATTTAATCTCATTAACAATTTTAAATAGTATATTTAACACCCTAAATAATATTTGGGAATAATTTTCCCCAATATTCTGGCTGCAAATTCCTTCACATACATCTCAAAAGCCACAGTCAATAGTATGTAGGGGTGCTAATCAGACCGGGTCAATCTGGACCCGACCCAAAATCGGACCGATTCCGGTTCGCACCAGAACCGGTATCAAACCGATCCGGGACGGTTCCCAGGAACCAAACCGGTAGCACCGATTCCGGTGCTACCGATTTGGAACCAGTTCCGGTCAGAACCGGAACCGGTTGCTTTAAAATTAAAAAAATTTAAAAAGTGTGTTTTTTGGCAGCATGGCAACGACTTTAGCCGTTGCCAACGTTCATTTCTTTTTCTATTATTATTTATTTTTTTTTTTATAAAAAAAATCTATAAATATGTGTGAATTTTTTTTTATAACCTCACAATTCATTCTTCTCATAATTTATTCTTGCAAAGTTGTATACTTCAATCTCATATATGTTCTCTCAATTGTGCTATCTACAATTTACTTATATAATAATGGCATCTTCATCTAGCAGCGGCGCTGGTCGTAGCCGGGGTCGCAGTCGGGGTCTCGTCCCTGGTCGTCTATCACTGAGTTCATCTTCGGCAATGAATTTGCATGTGCCAATACCTGAGTTAAATGAAAGTTATGATTTGCTGACCTCAATGTTGGTGGTTCCTCTATGAATGTCGAACCGCAACAACCCGAACAACCTGCCGAACCTCCTACTGCCCAAGCCCAAGAGAGACAACAAGTGGAGTCATCCGGAGCCACTACAGCAGCGAGTAGACAACCGACTCGTGCCAAAAGAAGTAAGATATGGGATCACTTTGAACTCGCTCAAAAAGAAGGTACTAATGAATCTATTGCAATATGTAAATTATGTAAAATGAAATATTCATATAAAGCTGGTGGTTCCAGTGGAAGCACTGGAACATTTAAAAACACTTAGTGAAAAAGCATAATTTGATGAGACAACATTACAACCATTAGGTCGAGAAGCTACACAAGCACAAATTAATGTTCTCATTGACACGAATTTTATTTTAACTGCTGAAATTAACCGTAGGTCACTTGTTAGATATGTGATTAGATGTGAACTACCTTTTATAAAAGCTGAACATGCTGGCTTTATTGAATTTGCTTCGTCTATACAACCCATGTTTAAACATATTTCCAGGCACACACTAAAAAGAAATTGTATGGACGTATTTGTGGAATATAGAAATACATTGTTTCAACATCTTTCTAGTTTGCTTTGTAGGGTTAGCTTAACAACCGATATTTGGACAAATGTAAATTCAGATTCATATCTTGTTGTCACTTGTCATTGGATTGATAATAATTGGTGTATGCAAAAATGGATTTTGTCTTTAGATGAGTTAGATTGTGCACATACTGGTTATGTAATTGCTAAATATGTATTCAACACTTGTAGACATTATGGAATTCAGGATAAGGTATTTTCAATCACGTAGACGATGCTGCGATGCGTGATTTAAAGACCTATCTGAAACCAATGCTTGATGGTGTTTTTTTCATGTTAGTGTTGGGATATGCCCTAAGACATGTCATTAGATGATTATTTGTGACATACAATGTATTCTGATTTTATAAATGACAAATCATTATTATATATTATTCGAATATCTGTGCAATATGAATTGATATATAAGTTAATGGCCTTAGAATAATATTGTATTATTCTTAAAGATTGTCCATAGTCAAGTATTATCATAAATAAGGATAATGATAATACATTGAGACTAGTATGTTTTGATTGATGAATTGTTCATAGATATGAGATATCAAATCAACGCATGGGTACATGTTAGAGAACAATGTACTGGACAGACCCACCATGAGAATGCTGCATGGATAGTTATCTGAATGTCATAAGCAATTCTCATAGTGATAATAATGTATGTAATCCTTACGACTTGAGATCATCAGAGATCCCAACATAAGGAGTTATGTATCTTGATATTGTCAAACGTTACTTGTAACAGGGTAAACTATAAAGGCAACTATTGGATACACTACGAATTATGTAGAGGGATGTTGATTGATCAAGATAGGATTTGTCCCTCCTATATAACAGGAGAATTGTTTGGGCCCTTGATCAAGTAAGACTAAAATGCGTGGCCGTGCTCGAATGAGTCGATATGTGATATCGAGCTTATTCGTTTATTCTAGTTCTACTTGGGGATCAAGAAATAGAGATTGAATATACGAGTGTGACTATTCCATGACTCGTGTTCAATCTAAACACATGGACAAATGGATTAAGTTACATGGTTAATATTATCACAAGTTCTAAGGTTATGTCGAGTCAAAGACATTCTTGTAATTTGGGTAGCCTTGATGTGTTGCTAGACACCGCTCATTGCTTGTGACATAAAATGTGATTTTATGTCACTGCCAACATTGCAAGATCCTATCGGGTCGCACAAAAGATTAAATCGATAAAGGGAATTAAATTCATTGGATGAATTAATTAATTAAGAAGAGTCTTAATTACATAATTATAAGGATTTAATTAAATCATGGGTTTGGGCCCATGAAGCTTTGTGAAAGCCTTTAATTAAATAATATATAATTTGATAGCAAGGTTAATGATGAATTAAGCTTTCATATCATAAAACCTAACTCACACTCTAATCTCTCGGCCGCCACAAAACCACCATCACCGCCGCCGCCGATCGAGTGGGGTTTTGGCTTTTGTTTGGTCGTCGTTGATCGGTTTTGAACCGGGAGTTCAGTTTTGGTTCAAGAATAAGTCTAGCAACTTGTTCTTGAACGTCCCTTGTTCGATTTGATCGTGTGAATACCGTAGAGGCAAAACCTTAGAGGTGTTGCTCGTGACTCGGAATTCGTTGGACGTGGTGCTTCGTGGATTCTGCTCAAACACCCTACAAGGGTGAGACTCTTATTATCTCTATTCCGATATGACCACTTTGTATAGATCCCCGGTTCTAGTAATCCAAAATTTTAAATTCCGCTGCGTTGTATGCTTGTTGGATTACTTACAGTGGTATCAGAGCCAGGTTCAAAGCTCATATTGGATTTATGTGGTTAATTGTTTAATCATATTTAGATTTGTATTGCATGCTAATAAAACTGTATATAATCATATATGATATGAGTAAATCGAGTTTGTGTAATTATCGTAAAATTATATTTGATATAATTGAAGTTTATTGTATAGGATACATGAAGGCGCAAAACCGAGCCCATAGCATGAGATGGTTCGACCACCACCATCACAAATGACACACGGCTGCCACATGAGGGCTAGGTTTTTCGAACCCTTGGTTCGAGATGGTTTAGCCGTTGTGGCTAATAATTGTGCATGGAAGTGTCGAAATAATGCTAAGGTTTTAGAACTTTTGGCTCGATTAGATGGTTGGCGGCTTCCTCCACATGAGAGCTAGGGTTTTTCGAACCCCTTGGCTCGAGATGGTCGAGCCGCCACCGTCATAATTCGTGCATGGTTGGACCGTGGCTCGTGGCTAAGAATTTCGAACCATGTGGCTCGATGAACATGAAAACGACGCATGGACGGCTAGGGTTTGGAACCCTAGCGGCGCCGCATGGACGCACATGGCTCGGACCGTGGCTTGGGCTAGGGTTTCGAACCCTAGGTCCATGCATTCCAGCCGTGTGGTTAGATGGGTCGGACCCATTTGGTTCATGGTTTAAGTCGCATTTAGTTTCGTGGCATGTGATGTCTCGAGCGTACGATAATTTCATAAAATTTATTTTACAGTTTTATTGGGATTAAATTTTAAAATGTTTAGAATTTAATTCATTAATTGTTATTGCATGTTATATGTGTTGTTTGAGCATGGTGCATGGTTATAGCCCTTTAACCTATTAGATAGGATTTGTGAAGGTTTGTATTTATAATACGGCCTGCGTGTCGTGCCTTCTCTATTTTTCTAAATGTTATCCCTCCCCTACGATCCCCTCGAATGTGACACGAGGAATTTTCTATATCTTGTAAATGTTATATAGTATAGTTTATTTTATTGATGGAGATCAATGAAGATGGACAAAGGTGCCGGGATGAGGAGGCCATTCACAAAAGGGAGCCAAAGAGGTGCTTGGAGAAGTTACCTTAGGTTGACCTTTATGATTTTCTCATTGGCTTGAGAAAATCAATTTTGGGGCTATAACCATGTCACGTTTAACTTTATGTTGATGTATGAGATGCATGTTTACTGTTTTATTTAATATTGATGCTTATATATATATGTAGATATGTATATATTCATATATGTAATGGACATATTTTCAATATTAATAAAATCATGAGATCAATAAATCCCTCTTATAATATTAAGTTTAAGATGCCTTCCAATTAAAAATACTCGTCAAGACTTCGATTGAACATGTGTGGGTTTGCCAAAGCAAAGCACCGTGACAATCTTAGTAAGGCGCGAAAGGATAAATGTGATATCCGTGTTATTTTAAAATTGGGTCCGACTTAACTAGCGTTATCTCAATAGGATTGGGAACCTAGAGGCATGGGGTTGGAAAATAATTCATTAGATGAATTTGAACAAAGCGTTGTTCGTCCAACCATCCAAGAATTACATGTGATGTAATTGACAAAGTGTTGTCTACCTAAATAACCGAGTCTTGGGAGATTAGCCAAAGCTAACTCAAGATTAAGTGAAATATGGATCTTGGCCCACTAAAGTTTTCGAGGGTTGATATTTTTAAACAAAATAGTGGGAGTGTCATTTAATATAAGATCATATTAAATGATTAAAATCATAAACTTATTTTGCATATTTATATTGTAGATATCCATGGCAATCAACAACAATACTAGCACATTATCATTGCGATCGGTCCTTGAGAAGGACAAACTTAATGGGACAAATTTTCTAGACTGGTATAGGAATTTGATGATTGTCCTCAAGCAAGAAAAGAAGCAATATGTCCTAGAGGAACCCTTACCTGCTGAGGAACCTCCCTTGACGGCTGCTAAAGCTGATAAAGATGCTTACAAGAAGCATCAAAATGACGCACTTGATGTTGGGTGCCTTATGCTTGCCACCATGAACTCTGAGCTTCAAAAGCAACATGAGGAAATGGAGGCGTTCGATATGATCGAGCATCTAAAGCAACTGTACCAACAACAAGCAAGACAAGAGAGGTATGACGTCTCTAAAGCATTGTTCCAGTGTAGAATGGTAGAAGGAAGTCTGGTTGGAACTCATGTACTCAAGATGATTGGGTATATTGAGAATCTGGAGAAGCTGGGTTTTCCTTTGGACCAAGAGTTGGCCACTGTCGTGATCTCGCAATCGTTGCCTGAAAGCTTCAGTCAATTTGTCTTGAATTACAATATGATTGAAATTGAAAAGACTCTACCACAGTTACTTGGTATGCTTAGAACTTTTGAAGCAAATAGCAAGAAGTCTAAGCCTACAAATGTTCTTATTGTGAATAAGAGCAAATGAAAGACTAAAGCTAAGAGCTTCAAGAAGAACAAGAAGGTCCTTGTTAAGTCTAAGTCACATGCTTCTGCACTAAAGCCAAAGAGAGGAGTGGCAAAGGAAGGGAACTGTTTCCATTGCGGTGAGACCGGTCATTGGAAAAGGAACTGCAAAGTCTATCTGGAAGATCTTAAGAAGACAAAGGGAAGTGTGACTTCCAATTCAGGTATTTTTGTTATAGAAGTCAATTTATCTACTTCTTCATCTTGGGTATTAGATACTGGATGTGGATCTCACATTTGTGTAAATGTGCAGGATCTCAAAAGGAGTATGACGTTGGCAAAAGGCGAAGTTGATCTCCGAGTTGGAAATGGAGCAACAGTTGCTGCATTAGCTATAGGAGATTACCATTTATATTTGCCTTCTGGTTTATCATTGATTTTGAAAGACTGTTATTTTGTGCCGTCTATTACCAAAAACATTATTTCTATTTCTTGTTTGGATAAGTGTGGATTTTCATTTATGATAAAGGACAACTGTTGTTCTATTTATTCAAATGATATGTTTTATGCAAGTGCACAAATGATTAAGTCTTTATATATTAAATCTAGATATGCCTATCTATAACATTAATACTAAAAGGATTAAGAATAATGATTCTAATCCAACTTATCTCTGGCATTGTCGCTTGGGCCATATAAACGAGAATCGCATATCAAAACTTCATAAGGATGGAGTATTAGATTCATTTGATTTTGAATCATATGAAACATGTGAATCTTGTTTAATGGGCAAGATGACTAAAGCCCCATTTAAAGGACATGTTGAAAGGGCAAATGTTTTATTGGGACTAATACATAGTGATGTATGTGGACCAATAAGCACACATGCTAGAGGCGGTTTTCAATACTTCGTTACATTTACTGATGACTTCAGTAGATATGGGTATGTGTACCTAATGAAACATAAACATGAAACCTTTGAAAAGTTCAAGGATTTCAAGAATGAAGTACAAAACCAACTTGGTGAAAGTATCAAAATCCTTCGATCAGATCGAGGAGGTGAGTACCTTAGCCAAGAGTTTCATGACTATCTAAAGGAGTGTGGGATAGTCCCACAACTCACTCCCCCGTATACTCCACAATGAAATGGTGTATCCGAGAGGAGAAATCGAACCTTGTTGGACATGGTTAGATCAATGATGAGTCATGCAGATCTTCCGATATCCTTTTGGGACATGCTTTAGAAACAGCAATATTTATACTGAACCGTGTTCCATCTAAATCAGTGGAAAAAGACACCATATGAGATATGGACTGGGAAGCGTCCTAGTATGTCTTTTATGAAGATTTGGGGTTGTGAGGCTTTCGTGAGACGTCACGTCTCTAACAAACTTGGACCCAAATCTGATAAGTGTTTATTTGTGGGGTATCCTAAGGAAACGAAAGGATACTATTTTTATTATCCCACCGAGAACAAAGTGGTTGTTGCTCGGACTGGTGTCTTTCTTGAAAGAGAATTTATTTCTAGAAAAACCAGTGGGAGACAAATAGAACTTAGTGAAGTTCAACCACAAGAAAACATTGAACATGATATTGAGATGGAAACAGAGCAGACACCACAAACTGTTGTGGATAAAGTGCCTGCTCAAGAGACACAAGCCCAGCGTAGGTCTATAAGAGAACACCGGGAGCCACAGAGATATGGATTTCTTGTGACTCAACAAGGTGACTTACTACTTATTGATGAGGATGAGCCGTCATCTTATCAACAAGCTATAATGGGCACTGATTCTGAGAAATGGCAAGAGGCCATGAAATCTGAGATGGAATCCATGTATGAAAACCAAGTATGGACTTTGGTTGACCCGCCTGAAGGGGTGAGACCCATAGGGTGCAAATGGATTTTCAAGAAGAAGACCGACATGGATGGTAATGTACAAACCTATAAAGGTCGACTGGTAGCTAAAGGTTTCAAACAAATTCATGGTATTGACTATGATGAAACTTTTTCACCAGTTGCCATGGTTAAATCCATAAGGATCTTACTTGCAATAGCTGCATTTCATGATTATGAAATCTGGCAGATGGATGTCAAAACAGCTTTCCTTAATGGAAATCTGCTTGAGGATGTGTACATGACACAGCCCGAGGGTTTTGTCGATCCAAAGGATGCTGGAAAGATATGCAAGCTACAACGATCCATTTATGGATTGAAGCAAGCTTCTCGGAGTTGGAATCTTCGTTTTAGTCAAAGAGTTTGGTTTCATCAAAAACGTAGATGGACCTTGTGTCTACAAGAAGGTCAGTGGGAGCATAATTATCTTCCTAATATTGTATGTAGATGACATACTTCTAATTGGGAATGATATCCCTGCCTTACAACATGTAAAGATTTGGCTGGGGAATTGCTTTTCTATGAAAGACTTGGGTGAAGCCACCTATGTATTAGGAATCAAGATCTATAGAGATAGATCGAGAAGATTACTTGGCCTAAGTCAAAGTACATACATAGACAAAGTGCTAAAACGGTTTAGCATGCAAGAATCTAAGAAATGATTCGTGCCTATGACACATGGAATACATCTCTCGAAGGATCGGTGTCCTTCAACACCAGATGAGAGACAACGCATGAGTAAGATTCCATATGCGTCAGCTATTGGATCTATCATGTATGCCATGATATGTACTCGTCCCGATGTTTCGTATGCTTTGAGCATGACGAGCAGATATCAAGTTGATCCAGGTGAAAGTCACTGGATTGCAGTCAAGAACATCCTGAAGTACTTGAGAAGAACTAAGGATACATTCTTGATTTATGGAGGTGAGGAAGACCTCAATGTAATTGGTTACACTGATGCAAGTTTCCAAACCGACAAAGATGATTTTCGATCGCAATCAGGATATGTGTATTGCCTAAATGGAGGTGCTGTGAGCTGGAAGAGTTCAAAGCAAGAGACAGTAGCCGATTCTACAACGGAAGCTGAGTACATTGCTGCCTCAGATGCAGCAAAGGAAGCTGTTTGGATCAGGAAGTTCATTTCTGAACTTGGAGTGGTGCCTAGCATTAAGGATCCGATAGAACTCTATTGTGACAACAATGGAGCGATCGCATTGGCTAAGGAACCTAGATCTCACCAAAGATCCAAACACATACTTCGGCGCTTTCATTTCATTCGAGAAATCGTTGAAATGGGAGATGTTAAAATATGCAAAGTACCAACAGATGATAACGTATCTGACCCATTGACGAAGCCACTGTCACAGCAGAAGCATGATCGTCATACTAGATCTCTAGGCATTAGGTATATGTCTGATTGGTCTTAGTGCAAGTGGGAGATTTGTTGGGATATGCCCTAAGACATGTCATTAGATGATTGTTTGTGACATACAATGTATTATGATTTTATAAATGACAAATCATTATTATATATTATTCGAATATCTGTGCAATATGAATTGATATATAAGTTAATGTCCTTAGAATAATATTGTATTATTCTTAAAGATTGTCCATAGTCAAGTATTATCATAAATAAGGATAATGATAATACATTGAGACTAGTATGTTTTGATTGATGAATTGTTCATAGATATGAGATATCAAATCAACGCATGGGTACATGTTAGAGAACAATGTACTGGGCAGACCCACCATGAGAATGCTACATGGATAGTTATATGAATGTCATAAGCAATTCTCATAGTGATAATAATGTATGTAATCCTTACGACTTGAGATCATCAGAGATCCCAACATAAGGAGTTATGTATCTTGATATTGTCAAACGTTACCTGTAACAGGGTAAACTATAAAGGCAACTATTGGATACACTACGAATTATGTAGAGGGATGTTGATTGATCAAGATAGGATTTGTCCCTCTATATAACAGGAGAAGTGTTTGGGCCCTTGATCAAGTAAGACTAAAATGCATGGCCGTGCTCGAATGAGTCGATATGTGATATCGAGCTTATTCGTTTATTCTAGTTCTACTTGGGGATCAAGAAATAGAGATTGAATATACGAGTGTGACTATTCCATGACTCGTGTTCAATCTAAACACATGGACAAAGGGATTAAGTTACATGGTTAATATTATCACAAGTTCTAAGGTTATGTCGAGTCAAAGACATTCTTGTAATTTGGGTAGCCTTGATGTGTTGCTAGACACCGCTCATTACTTGTGACATAAAATGTGATTTTATGTCACTGCCAACATTGCAAGATCCTATCGGGTCGCACAAAAGATTAAATCGATAAAGGGAATTAAATTCATTGGATGAATTAATTAATTAAGAAGAGTCTTAATTACATAATTATAAGGATTTAATTAAATCATGGGTTTGGGCCCATGAGGCTTTGTAAAAGCCTTTAATTAAATAATATATAATTTGATAGCAAGGTTAATGATGAATTAAGCTTTCATATCATAAAACCTAACTCACACTCTAATCTCTCGGCCGCCACAAAACCACCATCACCGCCGCCGCCGATCGAGTGGGGTTTTGGCTTTTGTTTGGTCGTCGTTGATCGGTTTTGAACCGAGAGTTCAGTTTTGGTTCAAGAATAAGTCTATCAACTTGTTCTTGAACGTCCCTTGTTCGATTTGATCGTGTGGATACCGTAGAGGCAAGACCTTGGAGGTGTTGCTCGTGACTCGGAATTCGTTGGACGTGGTGCTTCGTGGATTATGCTCAAACACGCTACAAGGGTGAGACTCTTATTATCTCTATTCCGATATGACCACTTTGTATAGATCCGCGGTTCTAGTAATCCAAAATTTTAAATTCCGCTGCGTTGTACATGGATTACTTACAGTTAGATGTGCATGTATGTGATTAATTTGGCTGTTAAAGTTGGTTATGGGGACAATCACTCAGCATGTATTGAGATAATGAAATACTGAGCTAAATGGTTACGCACGAACCGTGTTAAGCGCGATTAGAAGCAATTATGTTTATCTAATGGTTTAAAGCATCTTCTTTTTCCATCACCAATAAAAACTAGGTAAAATTCATTGTACAATATGTTGAATGTTATGTTACCTTACAAAGATATTTTAACTCCATTTTATAATTCATATCAAATGTCTGATAGCGATGATAGTATTTATTTGACTAATGAGGATTGGGAATTTGTTGAAATTGTGTATCATTGTTAGGTACTTTTAAAGAAGCGACGGAACGCTTCTCCGGTGTTACTTATCCAACTTCCGTTTATTTTCTTCCTTTAATATTTAATATGTTTGATAAGTTTATAGAATTTAGATATGACTATGACTTGCATGCTTTTGTTAGTGCAATGGAAACTAAATTTATAAAATATTGGGAACAAATCCCACACGTGCACTGCATCGCAACATTGCTAGATCCTAGTCAATGTTTATCTTCATTTGAGATATATTTTTAATATTATGCTAATTTTTTGGGGAAGGTTATTGACGATCAAAATGCGTCTACAATGCAATCTCTCCAAAAATATGTTTCAATTGTATTATAATCAACAAGCAAGTGAATCATCGCAACAAAGGCCTGCTGAAGAACAACCCCAAGCTCAAACTAAAGGTGGGGGCATCAATTTGCTTAGGATGCTGGGTAGGAAAAAACTTAAGGGAAAATGACCTTCTACTATGTTTCAATTGTATTATAATCAATTTGTAACAGAAGACAACTTCGATGTGTTACAATGGTGGAAGTCAAATGCGGCACAATTCCCTATCTTAGCCAAAATGGCTAGACACGTGTATGCGGTACAAGCTTCAAGCGTTGCTTCTGAATCTGCATTCTCAACATGTGGCCGAATTATTGTAGAATATAGAAGTAGTCTATCTACTGATTCGTTATACATGCTCACGTTACTTAAAGATTGGTTTGAAGCAGAATGTAAGAGTAGAAGAGATGGGGCGGTTGACGAATTCGTAACTCATTATGACGAGCAAGAAGAAGAGAACGCAAAAACAATACTTATCAATTATGAAGAGTGCTAAACATCAATATTTTTTTATTTAAATTTTTCAATTGCCATCTCTTTAAAATTATTTGTATTATGAAATGAAGAAAAAAGATATTGAATTTGTGATGAATATTGGGGAAACATTTACAACATTAAAAAATTAATTAATTTTTTTTTTTAAAAAATTAAAATTTTAGTTTTAAAAAAAAAAAGCGAAAAAATAAAAATAAATAATCCGGACAGGACCGGATCGACCCGGAACCTGGTCCGATCCGGTTCCTTAACGGACCGGACCGGATTCCAGATCAGACCGGATCGGTCTGATCCGTTAAGCACCCCTAGTAGTATATATGTCTTTTCATATATTTTCTGCAGGAATTTTACGAGTAAAATTCATCGATCGTGGGTATACTCGTAAAATTCATTTTCATGTATTATTTGATGGGTATACTCATAAAATTCTTACAGACATGAAAATGGATGCATACTCTCGACCGTGGCATGTGTGACTCACATGAGAGAATTTGCGGCCATAATATTCGAGAAAATTGCCCCAAATATTGTTTAGGGGTTAAGTGCACTATTTAAAATTGTTCAGAGGCAAATTTTGAAAGGTTAGGAGGTGAAGTGCTAAAATGTGTGAACGTTGGGTGTATCCGCTATTTACCTGAATTGTTTTCAGAAACATATGTAATATGTGAACCAAATGGTTTAGCAATTTGACACAGAACAAATCGATAAAAAATAAAAATAAAACCAACACACAGTTTCAAAAGAAATTATAATAATAAAACCAACGCACAATTGTACTAACGCATCAAAATAAATTTAATTCAACTGAACCAGAATGACCCTTTAGTTCACACTTCAAATACATAACCAAATGTTTTCATTCCCAAACAGACTCAGTACTTAGGAGGTGGCTGTTGTGTTGGTAGCAAACCAAAGCGTTTCTTCAGAAGAAACCTCTGCCTAGCGTATTTGTCATCAGGAGAGAAACGAGCTGCATCCCAGGAAAAAAAGAGAGTATAATCAGAGAGATTTAAACGTGTTCGAAATAACGAAGACGAGCTGCATATAAATTGGAATATGAACTACTGTCTACAAATTGCATTAATCATTCGGTGAGGACGACAGGCACTACACTTATGTCGTATCAGAGCCCAATGTCCTCACCAATTGATATTCGGTAGGGACAGGGCTAGTGATTGAAGTGAAGTCGTAACACGATAAGCCTTACTGGATCACCTCCTTTTTCAGGGAGAGCTAATGCATGTTGGGTAAACATAAGGAATGGAGCTACTTTTGACCTAAACTTGGAGATGGAATGCCATTGTCTACAGAAAAAAACACACACTGGGTTTTTTTGATGGAATGCCATTGTCTACAGAAAAAAACACACACTGGGTTTTTTTTCAAAAAAAAAAAAAAAATCCATCTTTTAACAATTAGCATGAATGTCTCATTGAACAAAGTCAGTATACCAGAACAGCAGAACCATGTGGCCATAGACAAGAATCCAGGTCATAGTATCTCATTATAGAGTCTCAGATGAAGGGAGAAAAATATAAAATAAATTAATAATGCAGTAAAATCTATTGCTTAGCCAAAAACATACTTATTGTATAATTTCCCCCAGTACAAAAGAATCACAGTGATGAACAACTATGGTACAGCCTAAAATGGTTTCAACAAAATTACCAGGATGAGCAGATTGCGTAGGCAAGCCTAAAGGCGATTCCTTCTGCGCAGAGAAAAAGTTACACAACAGTCAATCGGGCTCCAAACATGAATAATATTCCATCACTAACACAAAACATGAAGAAAAGAACCAAATATAACACTCAGTCGATTTGAAAAAAACCTTTGTGGTGTAAACTTTGTCGCCGTTTTCATTGATATAGAATTGGAGATACATCGTCACCAAACTTCGCCTGCAAGCAGAAAATCAGAACCATTAAAAATTCCCTAAACCCTAGCAACCCAACCCATAAAAGCTCCAAAGTTTCACAGTGCATCAAAGTCTGATTCCCATATTTGAGTACCGATGAGGAAAAGCTTGAAACTTCAGAGGCTCTTACCGGATTCCAAGCTACCCACTTCTTACGACGAACCCCGATGCGAGGCACTGTCAATTAGGTTTTAAAAGGAAAAGCCCTTGTGGACAATGTTGGTATATACCAAAACTTGCGAGGGTAAAATAGTACATCTGTTAACAATCAATTGTCTTCACACGCTTAAAAGCGCGTCCGTCCTATGACTTCCCCACAAGCAAAAACCTCTCGGACTTTCTGAAAAGGTGTCCGAATGGGAGGAATATGAAATAAAATTCTGGACTCAGCTCAACGATACTGGATTGAACGATAACTACCATGTCGTATGAGGGGAACTACTGTATATAGATGGATCGATGATTAATGAATTCTAGAATTTGACATTTCTGAAGTTAATGCACATTATTGATGGGTGGACGAATTCCTAATAGTATTTAGAAAAATGAATTTCAGTCAAAATATTGTTTTTCTTGTAGTTTTGACGGTTCGGAGAATCGGACATTAGGTTGTTCCTTACATATTGTATCCTGTTACAGTCATAAGAGTCAACTATCAAGCAAATATATGTGTTGGGTGGTTCATTTCCGTGAGCTAACTTTGTGTGTTTTGGCAGATTCTTTTTGCTGGTATCACTAAGTTCCCGGCTGTTGTGAATGTTAGCCGACTTATTCATTGTCTCATGAGTTATTACATATATAAGTTGATGTTTGTTTGTTGTTTTGATCTATCTTTTTTATGAATGTTTCTCATTAATCAATCCCTCTTATCATGATACATTTTCAGAAAATTGTTTATTTTTCTTGAGTTCCATTATATTTGCCGCAATTGTTATTTGTCTCCCCTCTCAATTGAAATGGATGAATTTTGTGTTGTTTGGTCATTAGGAAGGTGAAACAATTCGAATAAATGTAAACCCCCGCCCAGTGAAGCAGGGAAAGTTAGATCTCCTCTTCCTCCTCCACCTAACGATACCACAGCTGCTGCTGCTAAAATGGCATCTGCGAGTCACGTATCTGCTCAGAAGGGATTCAAGGACAGCGCGAAGATTCAAATGATCATCTTTGAGATTTCTCTAATCTTGAGGTAATTTTTTCATTCTGCTGATTTATTGCGTGAGTTGATATAGTTTCAATATTATTTTTTCTATAGAAGCAATTTCAGATGTCACATGCACATATTCCAACCTAAATTCCTCCCACTTACATTGAGACATGATAAGTAATGATTTTCTGTGAGATATGTATGTCGATTTCACTTAATTATGAGTATTTTTTGTTTGCCATTGATGCAGTATTTCAAGATCTTGTCATATCTGGTAATTTTTATGGTTTAATGCTTCAACTTACTGAATTTACTTCATTATCTCACTCGAAACATGGTAGGCGAAGGCATTTCATGTCTTTATTTATTGCTTCGTGTTTGAGAATACACATGTTCTTTTCATCCTGTGGGTTAGCTTGTCTACTAAAACCTCCTACAGCTGGATGGGCAGCATTTTGACAAATTTGACATCATGGCAGAGCAATGTCTTTGTTTACTGTTATATTAAAGTATATATACGAGGAAATCTAAAGCAAATGTCAAAATTGGGAAATAACACTTGCTCATTTTCCTTCAATAACATTTTTTATTGTTCCGGTTTTATTTGCCTGGAATGCTTAGAGAATTTCCCTTCTTTTTCAATCCTTTTGTTTACACTTCGCACTATCTAATATACTACAGTATAATACGAAATATAAATCTTTAAGGCAATGTTCGGTTCATGTGATAAGCACATGGTTGATAATTAACTTTTCATCATCCTTTGTTCTTCTGGAGGATTGAAAGCCCAAAAAAACATCAGGCCCGTGATTAATTGCTACAGCATCCCATGTTCTTGGTGTGATGGCTACGCAAATATGTACAGTAAGGAAGACTGAGCATACACTTTTACACATAAACCCTCCTCTATCCCAGCTTCGACAACCACCACCACCACAACCCATGGCCGCAGCCGCGACAACCATCGGAAATCGCAAAAAAAAAAAAACTAGGAATACCTGTTCTGGTTTTGCAGCTCAGAAGCGTTGGATTTCTGCTTGTTTTCAACTTTCCTTCGACCAATGAACCTACAAATCATATTGGGACGTATGTGAGTTGATTTGGTGACGAGAGTGAAAATTTCCAAATCCAAAATTCAACAGCTTAATAAATTACAATTCAGACACACACACACGTTAACTGGAAATGAATTTCTTGTGCTTACCCAATAGTGAGCACAATATTGTCGGTCCATGGTGGGTAAAGCAGAAAAGAATGAAGCCATCTATTAAAGAAAATTGAATGTGCGATGGAGCAGAGAAGGTAGAAGATGTGAAGAAGATGAAGTTGCTAGAGGTGTGGTGGTTTGGAGCCTATGAGACATGCGTATAGACGAAAAAAATAATTGAGGGTATTTTTGGTAGCAATTTTTTGGAAAATTAATGACAAACCTTAAAAAGATGAAACATTAGTAGCACATTTTTGGAAAATTAATTTGGTAATAATTTTAATTCACAAGTTATTTTCATAATTATAACATATTCTATAAAATTAATCCAACATTTTAAAGTTAGCGTCATTGCGTTTTGTGTTTTGTGTTTTGAAGGCATAACATTGACGAACAGTAACAAACTTCATAAATTTTATGGTATGATTATATATTGAAGCAAGCTTTGTAGTACATTAAAGCCTAACTGTGTTTTACTTTGATGGGAAATTATTTGGCTAATTGCAATTGTGTTCTGGAAATGCATGGAAGACTTGAAATTGCAAGTATGTACTGACTTGAAATTGCATAAATAAAATTATTTTGATTAATTTAAATTTAATTGAAATAAAATAATAGAAATAAGTACAAAACCTATTAGAGGGTATTTTTGTCATTTTATGAATAAAATTAATCTATACCACATAATTATCAAGTACACCAAACACAATATTACTTATCGTACTTTATTAATCATACGAATCAAACGAAATATAATTTATCCATTAGCTTACTTATCAACCCATTATCCACTTTTTAATCTATCCATCGCTTATCATATCCTTGAACCAAGCGCATCCTAAGGTTGTGTTCTTCTCAAATGATGAGGGTGGGTTAACATATTAATCCTGCTTCATCCTTTGTTCGGCTCACGTTTTAAAAAGCCCAAAAAAAGTGCAGGGCCCGTGATTAATTCAAAATGGGTAGAGGAAGTATCCTGAGCATTAGGTGTGATGTGTATTGGAATATGTACAGTAATCTTGATTGGAAATTTCGTTTGACACACTTACCCTTCTGATGTTTGAAACCCTACCATTTATTCCACAACTGTGAGCCCCACTCTCATTTTGTTTATCAGAGAAAGCTTCGAAAATGAATTCCTGGAAGTTGAAGTCCATTAGACTGATGAAATCAGTGCGGTGAAGGTATTATTTACCTTCCTAATAATTTTCCAACTCTCAATTTGTATGTTTTCTAATCTATTTTTTTCAACCCACATATGTATGAGTTTCTTGATTTTTTGAGTTTGCTTCGAAAAAAACAATTATCTTTCTGTAATATGTATTATACAGTGACGAAAATTACATTATTGTTGTACAAGATTCACAGTAAGCAACAAAAAACCGATTGAAGGCATTTGGATTTTGCTCCTCACAGTTAATACAGCTGGTAAGAAAAACTTACATCCTCCTTTTTTATTACAGATTAGTGAGCTTTTTTGTGAATATTACTCTACTATTAATTAGGAAGAAATCTGTTTACATCACTTTTTTTATTCTTTTGGTTGTCTAGTTGAACACTACATAGTTCCACATATATATGAATTATGTTTGTCTTGAATGTATTCAGCAGGTAGTATTCAAATTTGTGGCTCTTATTGGTTATAATATTTTATCGAAATGAAGTAATGTTGTTAATCATATATGCTGATGAGTATGTTCGATGCAGTTTTTTTAATACTACAATTGTACCTAAGTTCCTTTAAATTTTCTTTGTCATTTAATAATGTGGCAGAAAAAGTTCTGTCACTTATGCAATGGACAACGACGATGAGTGTACCGAAGATGTTTTAGTTGTATATCAAACGATCATCTGTTCATTTGTCTTCTCAACTATTGTAACCCGGTACTATCAAAAGTTCATAGCATGTCGTAAGAGATGACACAATCACATAGATGCTCCCTACAGCGCGGCAACAAGATTATGCGCTCAATTAAACCACTTGCACATAATAATCGAAGTTAGTGACGTGCAGTGTGTTGAATTTGAGGATGTGTCGAAATGCATTTGGAAGACTATGTTATTTGGTAAGGCATATGGGTGGGGTTTTAGATTCTAGATATGTCAGAGTTGAGGAGAAGGTTGCGATGTTCTTGTCCATATTAGCGCATCATAAGAAGAATATGATAATTGTTCATGACTATATACGAAGTGGTCACACTGTAAGTACTCACTTCCATGAAGTTCTTAGAGCCATTCTAATGCTACACCCAATATTTATTGTCAAGCCAATTCCCGTTGAAGAAAATTCATCTCATGATACCTGGAAATGGTTCAAGGTATGTACGCTATTAGTACCATCAAAATAAATGGGATTCATATACATATTTTTAATGAAAATTGATATATATCTACCATGTAAACAGGGTTGTCTTGGCGCATTAGATGGCACAAGAGTAGACGTGTTTGGAGTACACACGAAGAAGAAGTCCTTATTCAAGCATTAAAAGAAGCAATAAAGGCGGGCTTCAAAAGTGATAATGGTTTTCGAGCTGGTTATTTGGGTTATCTGGAAGAAGCCATGAAGAAAACTATTCCCATACACAGATCTTGCGAGGTAACCCTCATATTAATTCAAAAATCCATGTGTGGAAGAAAACTCACGGAACACTAGTCACTTTACTTAGCCGAAGTGTGTTGGCTGGAACGACACAGATAAAAACTATTGATGCATCCAATGAAGCATGAGACTCTTTTATCAAGGTTGTTATCCTTAGCTTCATGTCATGTCGTGTGGTTACAACTATTATTTCAGCATTATAATATTCGGAAATGTACATAACCACCATATTATGAATTACTATGTTAATAGCTAATGCAGAGTGATAGTAACTCTCGTACGACGCGTTACAAGTCATGGCCATATTTCAGTGACTGGTGTTGAAATATTCAGGAATGATCGTGCCACTGGAGAGCAAACCGAGAGCTTTACAGCTGCTGTGCAAGCAGTTTTGAAGCTGAATAATGAGCCACCACCTGAAGAGAATGCTTTTAATTTTGAAATGTTCCACGGGATCGAAGAAGCAGATGAATCAATATCTATATCCAACCAACCATAGGTAAATGCTTCAGGTAGCACAAAGGTAAGTGGAAAGAAACGTAAGCATAAGGAAGTGAGTGAAGATATGTTCGTACTAATTTCACTGATAAATTGGTTGACAAACTTTCTGAGATCATAAGCAACCGTCATGGCCGCGATGATGACAAGTCAAATGGGAGTAAGGAAGTTTTTGATGCATTGGGTAGGATTCCATAACTAACTATGAATAAGAGAGTTGTAGCTGCATCAATGTTAGTGGATAAACCAAGTAGCTTACAATTATTCTTCAGTCTTCCTGATAATGCTAGACTTTCCTTGGTTCGCTGGCTTCTGCATGCGGTTTGATTCGTTAATCATGATGTGGTAATTATGCAGCTGCTGAAGTCTTCCTCAAAACATTTACCAAGCTAATGATTATTTTGCACACTATGAAGTTATGTAATGTATTTTGTTTGACGAAAATTATTAACATGTATTACAGTAGGTGCTGCTACATTTTGTGGACAGGATGTATGGTTATTTTGGTGGTGAAACCAATCACTGGTATTGTTATACGATTCGTATCTGGTGCACATCGTACAATACATTCATAATTATATATATACAACATAGTTGTTGATTACATTTAAAATTATATTACGTCAGTAACCCAAAATAATATAAAGACAATATAGTTTTTTGATACTTCCACATCTATAGTGTGATCAAATCACTGAAGTTCATACAACATATCATATGCAAAAACAACAAAACACCATTCTACCTTCCAAAAACTTCAGCAAATACCATATCCTTCAGATGAGTTGGTTATTCTACAAGGTTAGAGAGTGAGTTAGAAGATTGTGAGCTTTGACAGTAGCTCGACTCACTTGTAGTGTCATCGATAACCACCAAAGTTGTGTCTGGACTTGGTATGTGTAGGGTCTTCCTACCTTAACATCATAATCAAGACATAATTAGGGCTAAGCATGCATCACAGACAGTTTATTGTTCCGGTTATTACGTGAGCTAATAGGATTAAAGGCCAAGATAAAACTTCAAAAGCTAAATAATTACATTCCCAATAATGAATGTTAACGCTATAGATTTACACTACTCCTAGAGTAGAGACTATACCAAATCCTGCATCCTAATTCACAAGGCTCCTCCAAACTCACTGCCTCAACCAGGCCCATAGCCCTCCAAATCCAAAGGTGTACCTACAGGAACAACTCACCATGAGCATATACATCACTATTCAACACAATCAAACATAATAATGTAAATAATTGCATGAGATATATATATATATATATATATATATATATATGCTCCCTGATTCACCACACTAGCATATTTCCTTTGTTGTTCCTGTTTCATAAACTCATGCACAAATCTTAGCTCACAATATAATGATCGATATCAACGTTTCAGTTATAATCACAATATTCCACATTAATCACTAGAATTGTGACTGTTCCGGTCCCAATACAACAGCGGAATTTTAGGACCCCTCGCTTTGACATATAGCGGCAATCATATGATATCCCTCGCTTTCGACAATGACAGCGGCATGTACCTCGCTTAGACATGACAGCGGCAAATATCATACTACCATTCGCTTCATATGATAGCGGCAATACCTCCCTCGCTCGGAGATAAAGGCTACCGGAACATTCATCAAATCTACCACAAATAATCAAACACAACAGTTGATTCCATTATCACGATATATCACTATCATTTCACATATATCATCACATGTAAGGATTCACTATCCACGATATACATAATCAAAGGCGTAACACGTTTTACCATCCGATGCCCGTACGTCTCACTACATACCTTAATTTCCAAAAGTGGAGAAGTTGGAGAATTTTATCTCCTCGATGTTGTTGGCACTGGGGTGGTTCTACACAACCATAGAAATCAATATTAGAAGCTAAACAATAGCCAAATACTAAAATTCCACAAAATATTCAAAAACACCGAATATTGTATCTCGCGATCGATCGCCGCGAGGGGCCGATCGATCGCGAGACCTCTCTGCCCGATACACAAATATTTTGGCTTTGGCGATCGATCGCCACACTTGGCGCGATCGATCGCCAGCCTCGCCGATCGATCGCCCAAGAGTGGCGATCGATCGCCAATCACCCCAAACGCGCACTGCCCTGCGCAGATCGATCGCCTGAAACGGTGCGATCGATCGCCAGTGCTGTAACCCGAAATTTCACCATTTTTGCTCCAAATTCCTTCCCAAACCATTACCAAACTCTCCTACCAACAAACCAACAACATCAAACCCATAATAACTTCCAAATACACCTTAAACATCCCAAAATCCAACATCCAACCCAAAAAATATTAACCCAAACAACCCATTTCAAAATCATTCAAAACCATAACAAACCCAATCCAAACACAATAAAACATTAAGGTGGTATCCATACCTCTTGGGGACTCCAAATCTCCCAACAAGCTCCACAATTAAGTTTTTGGAAGGATTTCTCTTCCACTTTTTGCTCAAAATCGAAAATGAAGAGGGGAAGGGTTTGGATGAGTGATTTGGGGAAATGGAAGGAGTGATGGGTGTAGTGGGGTTGGGGTATAAGTGGGTTATTAAAATAAATTGTATTCCCACAATTACCATGGTGTATAAAACATCCCAACATGTTATTTTAAAAAGCATTTTACCAAAATGCATCAAAATTCCCATTAAGCACATGATTCACCAATAATTACCCACCATCACATTCAAGTCATTAAAACACTCAACATGTATAACATGCACCCTGAAATGTAACCCCTGGGTCACGCCTATCATGTGACTAAGCATTTCATCATGATAATTAATTTCAACACATAAATCAATATCCCATAATTAGTCATATGAACATAATTAATGCCTTAATTGCAATTAATCATTTCGGGGACATCACATTACTCCCCTACTTATAAGATTGCGTCCTCGAAATCGCATGCACTTACCCCCAAAAGAAACTAAATATAAATCACATACCAGAGAATAGTTCCGGGTAGTGCTGTAACAATATGCCGCTCCGTCTCCCACGTGGCCTCTTCGATACCCCGGACTATCCCACTGAACCTTGACTAACGGTATAATCCTGCTCCGAAGTCTGCGATCCTCTCGATCCAGAATTCTGACTGGTCGTTCAACATAGGATACATCTGAGTTCAAACTGAAACCTCTGAAGGCTTGTAAAACATGAGACGGATCTGGCTCAATACTTTCTTCAACATAGAGACATGGAAGACATCATGTAAACCAGACAGAGACGACGGTAAGCAAACGGGTAAGCCAAAGTACCGATGCGCTGCAATATCTCATATGATCCCACATACTTCGGAGACAATTTCCCACGCATACCAAAACGAACTACACCTCTGAAAGGTGAAATTTTCAAGAAGACCTTGTCTCCCACTAGGAATTCTAGCGGTCGTCGCCACTTCTTGGCATAGGCTGCTTGCCTATCCTGGGCCACTTTCATCTTTTGACGTGTCAACTTAATCTTTTCTTCCCATATCTTAATCATATCCGGTCAGCGGTGACCTACAACGTTGACCGTAAAGAGCCTCGAATGGAGTCATCTGAATGCTTGCCCGATAACTGTTATTATAAGAGAACTCTACTAGTGGCACTGAATCTTGCCACGGAGTATCAAACTCCAAAACACATGCCATCAACATGTCCTCAAGTGTCTGTATGGTACGCTCTGTCTGACCATCTGTCTGAGGGTGATAAGATGTATTCAGTCTCACCTCTGTACCCAGAGCTGACTGAAGACCCTCCCAAAACTGCGATGTGAACCGTTTGTCTCTATCAGACACAATCGAGACTGGGATACCATGCAATCTCACCACATCCCGCACATATGATTGGGCTATCTTTAGGTATATGAAAGACATACAATATGGGATGAAGTGTGCCACCTTCGTCAGCCTATCTACGATCACCCTAATCGCATCAAATCCTGAGGTCGTCCTTGGCATGTGGGTCACGAAGTCCATATATATGTGCTCCCACTTCCGCTTAGGCACCTACAAGTCTCTTCAGCTCGCCACCCGGCTTCAGCCTTTTCTGCCTTTACTGTTGGCAGATCAAACATCTTTTGACAAAGGTCATAACATCACGCTTCATGCGTCTCCACCAGAACTGACAACTTAGGTCCTTATACATCTTTCTTCCTCCTGGATGGATACTGAACCGGCTACTATGAGCTCGCCCAAAATTCCTTTAAGCAACTCCGGCGTATTTGGGACCACCCAGCGGTTGCCGAGTCTTAAGGAATCATCCTCAGCCACTCTAAACTTTGATGGCTGACCCCGAAGTACTATTGATGGTCATCTCTGGACTTCATCATCCGACCTCTGGGCTTTTCCTGATAGCCTCAAATATGTCTGACTCAGCCAATAAGGTCGACAATCGCACCGGCGATGTGTCAATATCGAAGTCATAGTCCAGATGGCAATAAGAAGTCCATCATAGCTGATAAACTCATGGCATCCTCAGCAGTACTCTTCACCTTCCCTACCTTAAGTGTCTTGTCTGCTATCAAATTCGGCTTTTACCTAGGATGGTACCTCAATTTCACAGTCATTACTCTCTGGGAGTAAGTCCATCCACTCGTCCTTTGGCGCATCATTCAATTCAGCCTGTGTGAACAAAACCTTCAGCTCTTATGGTCTGAATAGATGGTAAACGACGTACCATACCAGTAATGCCTCCAAATCGTCAAGGCCAAATATAATGGGTGCCAGTTACCAAATCATGGGACTGGGTACTTACTGTCCATCAGTGGTTTCACTGCCTCGATGCATAAGCTACCCACATGCTTATTTATGCATCAACCCACAGTCCCCAAACTTCTGCAATGATGCATCCGTACAAAGCAAACCTCTCGTTCCCCGAAGGAATCACCAATTACAGGTGCTGTAGTCCACCGGTGCTTCACCTCTTGGAAAGCTCTCTCACAAGCTTCAAACC